>JAEQBH010008429.1:0-77270 GCA_016808115.1 Tetrastigma voinierianum | reverse complement strand
ATCAAATGGTTCAATCCACCATAGTTTAGTTTAAATTCAAAGAGTTTCACCACCTCTCACGCCCAAATCCCTGAGTTGAACTAAGAAGTTATGACCCCAAAACTTCAAGATCCCAGTAGCTTTATATAATGTTTCTATAGGAACCCAGTATTTAGTGTTTCTGACAGACTGGGAGCAAGCATCAAACTCTGATGTGCCGCCTTGATGTTTTGCAAGGCTAAGGTTGATGAACTGTAACTCAAACTACAACTGGCTTTCAATCCACTGATAGGTCCGCACCAACAACTTCTCTGGGTATAACTGAAAATGTCCCAGTGGGCAAGCAGAATTCATCCTCCTGTGCTGCACTTCGTCAGTTTCGACATGGTGAAGGCACTCAGTTCCTATCATACTTGCAGACTTCTTGGCCATGGAAAGGCGCAAATTTGAATGCAGTGAATGGAACCCTAAATTGAGAGTCCAATATATTGATATCACTTCCATTCTGTTCTCCATGAAGCATCCGGGGATGATGATCCAAATGAAGACATCTTAGAACTTCACCACACAGATCTTGCAAGGCTACTGAAACCTTTCAGATAAACCGATTGATTCTCACAGAACATTCACTTAAGGTCATGGCATGGAGCAAAATATTTGTCCAATCTCTTGAAGGTTTTGATAGAATAGAGATGTGTCAAAATTCCCAGCTCTCTTCTAAAACTAATATGAGGATGTGGCTATCTAGACAAATAAACATTAAACAAAGCTACTACTGGAGCAACCAAGCTTTTGAAATTCTTACTTCATAGTCTAGCTTTGCTGTTTTTAGTTTTTTAAAGATATTTGTCGGCTTCTTCAAGATTGGGCTTTACGGATTGCTGTTTTCTTGCATCTAGAGAGAGCAATACAGGTGGAGATAGTGTTCTAAAGATCATTTCAAGTGCGTAAGGGGGCTCAATTCATTATGCTTCAAACTTAGGTACTTGAAAATTTTGTTTAATTTGACCTTTTGTCAAGATCACCACTTTGGACCGAATCTGGTGGTGTCTCAAGCCTCTGTCATTGGCCAAACGCACTCCACGTCGCGACGTCAAGCATCCCATTTAAACAATTCCTGTACTAAATATCGCAACGTTGTTCCACATTTAGCACATAGTTGGCTTCACTTTCCTGAACATCATGATAGACTTTGAACTGTCGCTGACGTTAGATCCCGTCGCTGACGTTATTCTAACCACTACCACGCTACTTCACAAAACTCTCCTGAACGCGCGACGTTGAGCTCCAGTAACCAAAGACGTTGTCTGCCACGCCACCCTCTGGCCTCTTCCCCACTTAAAACCTTAAGCTGGAGCCCCCAAATCCTCAAGCCCCGCCATTCCTGCCAAGGCCTCTCCCATCACATCCCAACTGAGCCCTAGGAACCTCCTACTCATCACGCCATCTCTAAAGGCACTCCGCCTCCCACTGACTACTGGCTCGTGCTCCTACCCAGATCCCACTAAACCACGGCTTAGATTCCTCCGCGGGCCTGCTCTTCTTTGCCTTGCATTTGGGTAGAGTTAGTAAAGGGACCCAGGACTATTTAGGCTTCAGCGGAAGTCCCCGGGTAAAGATCCTCGTGCTCCCCAATCCACTTAAACAGAAAGTTGTCAACTGCCTCTGAACAGTTTAGGTGGTTTCATGGTTTGCCTGCTCTACCAGTTATCTTCACTGATAACAGCCCATTGCACCACGTTCAAATGTACCCCCACACCTTCAGCCCACCCAGATATCTGATTCATAGCCTATAGCTACTAAAGATGACCACAAGTGCAACATGTGGGCTAGTGAGGAGCTCGCCATACAAGATCATGACAAGTTTGTCAACAGATCATACAAAAGTTCTACCATTTCAAAAACCGGCTGCTCATTAAGGAAAAGGGGTTTCACCACCAGGACTGATTCTGCAGTAAAATCCATTATTTACAGGATATGGCGCTATGTTTAACCCTCACCAATTATCGAAAGTGAATGAGAATTTTACACCGATTTCAGCCCCATGTTGAAAAAGGTTTGGAAGAGGGTGCTGGGTGGACTTTAATAAAGTCTTATCAACCATATAAATCACAATTTAGTTCTCACGCCTTGATAGCCCCCATGCAGTCTCGCTCACTAAGTCATAGTATTAACCAACTCGCCATCACTGAAGCTAATAGTGATGAAAAGCAAAAGGCACTCAAATAAACATTCGCCTACATCCCCAAGAACTGGTATCATCACCAGATCACTGCCTCATTCTAATGACAGAATGAAGGCAGCCAAACGCGGCCTCACTTAATTGAGCCATCCTAATACATCCCTTGATGTAGGGCAAGTTATGTGAGATTATCTCCACAACCTGGATACTGAAAATGAACCTAGGCACCCTTTCGTTTCATGCCCTCACAAGGATCACATCATTTCTCAGCTTAATGGGGGCTTCATGGGATGGGCTTGAATGCTTATGTCATATTCACATCAAGATCCTTTACTACCGCCCCACAAGTTATTCAGAAAGTAGTTGATTATAGACACGTCTCATCAGTCCACTTCAGATCCCAGCATCATGGTTCTCATACTCCAAATCGTCGTTCAAAGACACTGACATCCCATTTTTCCCTCTAACATTCCACTAAGGCTCTTGTACAAGTAAAGGGAATAATTGCCAGCACCCACATAACAATAAGCAATGCCCTTCTATCTCCAGCTGTGAAGAACAATGGGGCCATTTCGTTGAAAACCCGCTTGCACTCACAACATATTCTTAAATATCACCGCTGAATCTAATCTGAATTTACCGCCTATGGACTCTATCTCCAAGCTCCAACTTCTGCCACATCTCCTCTCTTATAAGATCACTGTAATATGTTAATCAGTTCCACCTCTATCTCCCATCTTCCAAAAGATCCACACGCTTCTTCTCTCACATATCACTTCTCCTATGGCTCCTTGATTCCCTGTCAGAATCGCCAGACTCCCTCTCCATGTCTTTCACACACTTCTACTTCTCTCCCCACCATAGTATATCCAAATGGTTCTCCATGCATGTCTCTCTAATCTCGCAATGTCTCTACACCACTCTTGTCTATTTCCACGTTTACCAAATTCCAATCGACTCTTAGCACCTCTCATCTATCGGGCAAACTCACCGAACTTGGTTTTTCTAACCCTTCTCTCTACTGGTGGGAGCAGCAGGATTCTCGACAGGATAGATCAGCAGACCTCTCGTAAGGCCCGAAGGCTGTTTGAGCTCATCTTTCTTTCATCTACCATCCTCTCGTCTCTCTACTCGCCTCTAAAACTGAGCACCTCCCTCTCTTGCTTTATGGCATTCCTCGCCTGGTCATGCATCTATCTATGGTTAAACAACTTGCTCTTTGTGGTTCATAGGTTCAGTTTCAAATTAGAATTTTGATTGTATGCCTTGTCAATTTGGCAAACAAACCTGTTACCATTTAATACGTGTTTCTCATGCTCTATCCTCGATCTATTCATTCTTGATGTATGGGGTCCCTTTCCCCATTACTTTAATAATTAGCGGTCACAAGTATTTTGTTATTTTTATGGATTACTTTTCTTCCAGATATACTCTGATTTGATTTCACTTCAAAATCATTCCGAGCTTTACCACATATATCGTGACTTTACTAAAAATGATTGAAACACAATTTTCTAAACCTATCAAAGCTAAGATCCGATAGTCGCCCAAGAATACATAAACTCTATGAATTTACCTCATTCTCAACGACTGGTATTGTTCCTCATTCCACTATAAAGAATCTCTAGCAAATGCAAGGTGGCCGAAGCGCAACTTCATCATATTCTTGTTGCTTCGTCAGTGCAACTACTATAGTTGCTTCTATCTCACTCGCCAAAGTTTCTCTTACCGCTACACCATCAATCGCTGTCCTTCTCCATTGTTCAGAATCAAACCCTTATGTTCTCATTGCTTGGTCTTTCCTCCATGACTTACTTAGAGTCTTGATGTGTCCGCTGGTTCTTATTCAAGATCATGAAAGAATCAAACTTCGCCTCGTTTCTCATTTGTGTTGTTTTCTGTGTTTCAACATGTGGTCTGGGAACACAAAACAGTTTCTAATTAACTACCTCATGTTTCTGTTTCTATTCCCATCGATCCTCTCCCGACCTTTCCCGAGGAGTCCCCACTTCATGTCCGAGCACCGGACCCCTCCTTGGTCTCCAGCCCCATATTTATGATGCTCTTCTCACAGATTTGATGATTCCACACGGATCACTCCATGTGCCCACCGATATCGCCCCCCGCCCATGGATCCTTTCTGGCCCTTGACTCCCATGACTTCGCCTCATTCCCATCTAAAAACTACTCTTCCTTCTCACCTTCTCGTAACTTCCATTGCCGCTTTTGCCTCTCTCCAGAACCTCACATTTCATGAGGCTTCCTCTGTCTTTGCGGCAAAGCAGAAGCTATGAAAGAAGAGTCAGACGCACTACAAGATTGGATCATGGATTTGGTTGATCTCCTCTCGAAAACCCTTATTGGTTGTAAATTGGTTTATAAGATCAGCCACTCGATCGATGGCACTGCTTGATCGCTACAAGGCTCGCCTTTATTGCCGGGTTTTACCTGTGAATATGGAATTGGATTATGAGGAGATTTTGCTCATGTGGCTAAACTTTCTTCACATGACTCTTATTGTCGCTTTCTATATTCGCAAATGGCCACTCTTCGATGACGTCAAAATTGCTTCTTCTTACTTGCAGGAACTCTGAGGAAGCCCATATGAAGCTTCCTTGATATTCTCACCTCTCAGGGCTCCCACAGAGTATGTCCGACTATACGGCACTTTATGGTCTTAAACAAGCTCCTCGAGCATAGTTTGCAAAGTTCGGGCCTCTACTATCTCTCAAAGATGGTTTTTCGTGCGCTTGATACAACTCTTGAGACTACCGGGTCATGGTATTAATAGTCTCCTCAGATGTCGATGATATGATTATTATAGGTGATGATATGTGGTATTCAAGATCTAAAGCTGGTCGTCAATTAATTGAAAGATCTCAATCTCTTAATTACTTTCTTGGTCTCGAAGTTTCTTCTTCTACAGATGGTTATTATCTTACTCAGGCCAAATATACTTTCGATCTGATTTCCATTCAGCCAAGATCAACGATAAGATAGTGGATTACTGACCCAGAATGAGCATGAATCACGCCTTAATTCTTACGATGGCTTAACCACTATCCGATGCTACTCTACTGCATGCCTTGTCGGGAGTCTAATCTATCTCATTGTCACCGCCCGATATTTTCTATGGGCTCATGTAGTCGCCGCCTTATGGCTACCCCTAGATTACCCTTATTAGTTTGTTCTTGATTCTCGATATCTGAAAAGCACCATATTTGATGGTCTTCATTTTTCTTCCCATTCTTCATTAATTCTTCAGGCATATTCGGATGTAGATTGGGCAAGTGATCCCACTGATCATCAATCTACTACAGGATATTGTTTTCTTCTGGGTGATTTTCTTATCTCTTAGAGAAGTAAGAAACAAAAAGTCATTGCTCGTTCCAGCACTAAAGCAGAATATAGGAGCAATTTAGCAATACTATGTTCGAACTTATTTGGTTACGCTGCTACTACAGGATTCTCAGGTTACTGCCCTTGTCACAACTAAACTTCATTGTGAGAATTTGAAGTGCTATTCAAATTTCTCTATAATGATGTGTTCCATGAACGCATTTCAAACATATCGAGATTGGACGGTCATTTCATTCAAGTTATCATCCGCTCTGTGGCACACTCACACCTTAGTCCGTTCCTCTCGTGATTAGCTTATATCTTCACCAAACCCCTTCTTCTAGGAACTGAGCTTTTTAACTTCCAAAACCCATAATGGTTTCTCTTAAACCACCATCGCTTGAGGGGATGTGTTAGATTACCGTATGGGCAAGCTAATTATATGGCAAGTTAGATTATTGTATATGGAAATTGTATATATTTTCCTTCTTAGGTTTTGTATAGCCTAACCTATATAAGGCCTCATCTTGTACATGTAATATACAGCTTTTATAATATACAAGACCTCAAGTCTTTCTTCAATATCTTTGTCGTGGAAAATTTTATATGATGTTACATTTTTAATTTGTCAATTAATTGGTATAATGTTTGCTACTCCAATTACTTTGTAATTGGGAAAGATTTGGTTTTTATTTTCTTGATATTTTAAAATTAAAGTAAGATATATATTTATTCTCCTAAAATTAACTCGATTTTCGTGAAAGCTTAAAAGTAATAAGAGGAATTCGTATGAAAAGTACAACTTTGTTATTAATTTTATCAAAATGCTTTTATTGGATTTTATTGAGGTAAACAATATGATTTACTATTTTTCGTAAAACAACCACAGGGCCCCGAAAAATTTGTTTATAATGGGATTTGAATCATAACCTCCAATTTGAAGATAAAATTACTTAACCATCATAATGTTAAACACCCCCTAAATAATAGCATAAATAATTGGCCTGGAAGCCATATATATTTGATATCTTATAATGACTATAATACGTATGATTCCAAGCTCCGCAAAGATATTGTCGACTATGATTATGTCTTTGTTTGATCGACATGTTTTCATGTCCGACCGCCCACTATCATACCAAGACTACACAACCACATATAGCAAGTCAAAGCCATACAGTGTCTTAACCATGTAAATGAGTGACAAGTCCAAATGGCCAAAACTCACCCTTCTTTACTTAAGAAAAGGGTAACAGAAAAAAAGGCTAGAGAAGAATATAGTCATTTTTGCGTAGAGGACGCTTTTTTCCCATGATCCATCACAAATTATTATAGCATTTCTTTTTCAAAAATTATTTTTAATATTTTCTGTGTCCATAAAATCCCTATTTTAATAAAATTTGCTGCTATTTCCTTCCAACATGCATTTATTTATTTTTTATTTTCCCCCGATTTTTAATAATTTTCTAGTTTTTCATTTCTTAGTAAACATGAATAAATTTATAATTCTAAATAATAATGATTTCAATCTAATTGCTTATATGATTCTTATTTCATGATCATTAAGAAGGTGAAAATTATATAATTCATTCATGCACAAATAATTATATATCGTGGGTTCAACATATTTGATATTCTCCTTTCATTATTGACTTGAACCATCTAATAATAATTGATTTCTATCTTGCTATTGTGAAATATAAATGATATTTTATTTACACTTCGTTATTTCAAACTAACTCGCTTTTGATTATATATTTTTGTTATTATTATGGATTACCACTTTATATATTCACTAATTGTTGAGTACGCTTACATTTTGAAACTAGAGTGAATTAAAAATGATATATTAGATAAATAATTTTATGGATTTAGCATAATCGTTACTCACTTACAAGGCCGCTTTTATGCCATTAAAGGTTTATAAGTAGGCCCCTCAGCCATGAGACCTCTATAGCACTCCCATACCCCATCTGACCCGAGGACCAACTCTCTCGAAAAACCCATTATTACTTGCACAAACTATAAAAGGCCTAGAGCAAACAAATGTGATATCGTATTTTGGTGATCTAGGGTTTTTAGAAATAAAAGAGTGGTTTGAGAGTAGTCTATCCATAGACACTCCTTTTATGGTGTTCTTTGTCTCATAGGACTGGGACTGATTTATCAATGGTTGCATTCGAGGATAGTATAGTTTATTTAAAAGGAATTGTTATGTATATTTTATATTTGTATATATTTTAATATATATTTTCAAGCACTGTATCGAGTAAGGTTAATATGCATAATAAATTATTTTGTAACTTGTTTGTATATTGATCTGCCTTTGACAATTGATCATTTTTTGGATTGAATACATGTATATGTGTTCAGCCATTCTTCTGTGTTGGTATACAAGTGTGAATTTTTTTTTATTTGGACACAAAGAAAAACTTAGGGTTGCCGCATAAAAGGGTGCGGTGATCAAAGATCAAAGTCGAAAGGTCTAAAATTTGGGAACCAATGCCTACCACTTCCTGTAGATATTTTTTTTAATTCTTCGACACGACGAGTTAGAAAGCGTGGTTGCCAAATAGAAATAAATAAATCAATGGCTATTATTTTAAATAAATCAATAACAATGGATTCTTACCTTTCCACTTCTCGTTAGAATGAGTAATCAAGAAAGGGAGTTTTCTTTTTTATTATTATTTTATATCATTTTGATTTTGAAGATTTTAGTATTTACAAGTCTATTTAGAGACGTCAAATCCATACATGACATCATGAAACCATATATATATATATATATATATATATATATATATATATATATATATATATATATATATATATAGAGAGTATATATATATATATATATATATATTTTGGAAACCTATAATTTTACAAACGTTTAGATAATATTTGAGATTCGATAAGATTTTATTTAGATAATCACGGATTTCTCAATATTCTAAATATATATACATATATATATATATATATTCTTTCAAAGTTTTATATCTTTTAAGATTATCCTCAATTTTCATTTCTTTATTAAGTTTTTTTACCCAATGGAGCACTTAATAAATTCCTAATCCGATATTGCATGATTGAGATTGTGATCTTAGTATGGAATAAATATTTCATGAGCCCTGATTTTGATATGAAACACAAAAATTTGGGTGAGTCTCATTATAAATAAAAATAAAATTGATATTTATTATTTATTATAAATAAATAAATCTTTAAATCTTTTATTTATTTATTTATTTATTTCCTTATTATTCAATTTCAAATTTTTGAATTAAATATCTACGTTTGGAATTGAATTAGTTAGTTTCCTAAAGAGGCCTTATGCCTAGTTGGTACAGTAGCGTGATTTTAGTACTCACTTGTGAGACTTATGTTTGCCTATGTTATAAAAAAAATTAATGTAATGTGTATTGGCATAGTAGATATTTTTTTTACCTATTTCAAGAAATTGTCAATAGGTTACTTTCTCCCAATTTATTAATCGTATCTATATAGATAAACTGTGTACACTGGCCAATGGTTTTAATTGCTTTTATATGATGCCCGAATGGCAATGGAAATTGATGGAATGCCATGAATTGCAGGTTCCAAGTTATCCTATCGAGAATTTTAGTTTAATGCATTTGATCAAGGGTTATTTGCTGACTACCCTTGGTCCGTTAAAAGGTATCTTTAGTGCTACAAAGACCCTAGCGATATCGAGATTTTTTATGTTTTCAGGTTTGAGGTGTTGAAATGATAGTTATTGTTTTATACATTTTAAATGTCTTGTTGTAGTTTGCTATTTTAATAGCTAGTAGCACTCGAATGTTCCCGCTCAATGACTCCAGCTATGATGAAATTAGATAGGATGTAAAATTATCAAAAGTGGAAGAAGATTTTAGTTATGAATATGACATTTATGAAATCGATTTTGGCTTCGAGATGGATCCACTCAAAGAAATCGACTAATGACAAATAGCAACTATTAAGAAACTTTATGAGGATTGAAAGCTACCCCAACAAGTGTTATAAGATGACGATGATGGAGAACTGCATGGATGAAGCCTGTATATGCTAGCATTCATAATGGGTGGATACAACAAAGGGACTCTAAGGAGATATAGAAAGAAGTTTATCAAATTTGACACGAATGAGAATAATTATTGGACCTTGAATAATACTGGCATGATGGCGTTTAAAGGAGTAAGGGACCATATTTATGTTACTTTCTTCCTAGATATAATAAGTTGAAGGCATATGAAGGACATTGGATAGAAGTTCTTAACCTATACTATAAATGAAGAGTCTTCCATCCTCTAATTTGATTACATAAGGTCTAGTTTGAATACCAAGAAAGAAGGTTATAGCTTGGAGGAATTAATCTATCTTGTCAAGGAGAGGAGGATTACATTAAGCCAAATAGGTCGAGATCCGTTGCTATGGTATCACATCAGGTAGACAAGTCTAAGAGTTTTCCCAGAAGAATGGGACAAGGATTCACATACTTAAAGAAATTTTATGGGATGAAGTCTAAAGGGCCTCTGTGGATGGCACTCATCACACGTAGAGAAAGGAAGGAGTACTTTAATGAATTATGTAGCTACTGCAATAAGGTTGGACACAAGAAGGTAGACTGTTGGAAATTAAAAGGAAAGTAAGAAAAGCGTAATATTTTTAATGATCGAGACCAATATTATCATGTTCTATGAATACTTGGTGGTTAGATATAGGAGCAACACCATGACACACCCCACCCCCTTCCAGCTGGCGAAGGTACGGCCACTCCACGTAAATCCCCACCATAAATTTAACACCATTAAACTCCCAGAAGTTTCTAAGCCGTATTGCTTGCCAAAAACCTCCTATGTACCCTTTTCTTTCTAAACTTACGATTTTATAAAATTTTGCAAAAGATAACAGCTGCATATAGGATATGTCCCAAATCTCGAGGCATCCAATTTACACTATATCCAAAATATACAAATCTCAAGATACCAACACATTCTCACAAACTACTCTATGTACATACATATGTTCCATTATACATATTCAAAGTATTTTTCTTACATAATATTCTTACTAACAAAGACTTGTACAATGTCAGACAAACCCTATTACGCCCAAATACTCGCAAGACTCAGACTTAAAATAGTTTTAAATACAAAATAATGAGCCAAACGAGTCATGAGTGCGTGCTTATAAAAGGTTTTGCTTTTCCTGAAAACATCTCAAAATGTAAAACTCTTTACAAATATTTTCCGTGTTTTCTGTTTTTCAAGTTTCTAAAACTTCTTAGTTTTCTGCTTGCTTTTGTACTTGCTTTCTGCTTTTAAAGTTTATAAACTTTAATACTTCCTTGCTTGCTTTGCTTTGCTTTTCTGTGCTTATAAAACTCTCATTTCTTACTTGCTTAGAAGTTTATAAACTTCTCAAAACTTCTCTCTTTGCTTGCTTGCTTTATCTTGCTTGAAAAGTTTCTTAAAACCTTCATTAAACCTTTTGCTTTAAAAAGTTTCTCAAAACTTTTTCATAAAAACTTATTTTGGCCTCAACCGCATGCTTTGAAAATAAAACTGAGCCCGGCTCAACCGCTTGCTTTAAAATCCCATGGGAGTTGGTTTCAACCGAATGCTTGGAATCTAAACTTGAGCCTTGGCTCAACCGCTTGCTTTAAAACTCTCCTAGCCTGGCGATCGGGAAACCAATGGCTGATTTTTCAAAACTGTATATTATGCTTATAAAACATCAACCACTGAGGCCTATTTTTGCCATCAGACCCTACCGAACACTGAATCTCGACCGCGGTTTGGAAGGACCTTGTGTCCACACCTTCCTGAATATGGTGGAATTGACCTGGGTCGCCATCACCATATGTAGTTAGAGCTCATAACCTTATATACTCCTGTACGTGCCACGGTCTCCTTTAAATGCATGATGTATGTCCTAAGTTTGCCGACCAGGCAAAACTAAAATGCATGTATGAGATCCTAACACCACCGTGCACGTACGGAATACCTCTGACCGGTTTTCCTGCTTAGAACTAGGGAAGGCCTATTTTTCACAAACATTCTTTGCTTGCTTGCTTGCTTGCTCTTTGAAAAATGGTTTTACAATTTAAAACCATTTGCTTGCTTGCTTGATAAATGGTTTAATTATTCAAAAACCATTTACTTACTTGCTTGCTTGAAAGATGGTTTACAATTTAGAAACCATTTACTTACTTTTCAAAAATGGTTTAACTCAAAACCATTTGCTTGTTTGCTTGAAAAATGGTTTAATTATTCAAAACCATTTTACTTACTATTATTCAGCATGGTTTGAACTCAAAACCATGAAATACTGAAGGCAAAACAAGCTTTATAATAATAATAATAATACACTAGTATTTCAAATGAGCTAGAACACCCACCTCTTTGCTCGCTAAACTTGAGCACAGCTCCACAACTTCTCCTGCCTTTGCTTTTAGCCTACACGCCGATGTATTAGATCACAAACGTCAAGACAACTAAGCAATTTGCACACACTTGCGCTACAATTAAAATTTTCTTAAAATATGCATTCTAAACGCCATTCACAGTATACGACTTTGATTCTAGACTAAATGTGACTTTCCATATAGTCTAAAAACACCAAAACATTTCTCGAAATTTCCGTCTGACTGTCTGAATAAAATCTTGAAATTTTAACCAAAACTGTCCAAAAACAGTCCCGAAATTTAGTCCGGACTGTCCGAAAATAGTCCCAAAAATTCCTAAAATTTCCTAAAATTCCTAAACTCAGCCTAAAAATTGGGACTTTGAATTCGATAGCCCTCTAAGAATATTCCAAGCCACAGACATAGTCTTTAAAGCTCGAAATAACAATGTTAGGAAAATTTCCCACCTCTTCGAAGCTAGATCGGTGCTCAAGATTTTAAGGTCCACTGTAGCTCGTCAGAGAGTGAACTTCTTACTCACTGTCCGGTGCTGATCACTTTAATTGCATCCGGTAAAAACTAAAAATTGTGGGTTTTTCGTGATATTTAATTCGAATTTCTGAAATCCCGTGGTTTTTGGTACTACGGTAGCCCCTGTCGCAGAGCACTTTTTGTGTTTATCCCGATGAAGTCCGACGGCCGATTTTCAGAATCTGAGAGAAGAGTTTTGTGCAAGAAAAACTAAAAAAATCACTCTCTCGCACTCCACGCCTCTCACCGCTGGGCTTCTTTTGTTTTGATTTCATCTTTTAATTTTTTTTATCTTTTCTTTAGGTGGGACCCACATGGCCCTTTATTCCACTTTTTGATTCGTTTTAGCCCCGAAACAATTTATTTTGTCCCGGTTTCAATTTTATTTATCATAATTGAATATTCTTTAACTATTTGCCATTTTTCTAATTTTCAAAACTCTGCCGGGTTTCACTCTAAACTCACCTAAATTCATAAATATTCCGAATTTGCCCCTGAATTTAACGAACTTTCTAGGTCATTAGATTTCGCGAGACGAAACTTAACGACGCAAACTGCTTCATTATCCGGGAGATCTAGAGAATTCTTTCGAGACTTCCCGAAAAATTCCGCAATTTATTATTATTATTTTACTATTTGAACCCATTAATTATACTTTCACCCTCAACTTTCCTTAATTGCAAATCAACTTTGAAATTCCTACTATAATCTATTTTCTAACTTCTATATTTATGCCTTATATCTTTTGCTAAATGACAATTGTACTTGTTTTAAGTACCAAATTCCGGGTTCCAAAATTTAAAATTTCCTAATTTCATCTCCAAAATACTACAATGTGACACTGCAATTTACACACACCTCTCATGCAGATCAAGGTAATCGTACACTCTCTGGATGGGTGTTACAAAATCCTCCTCCTTAGGAACATTTCGTCCGAAATGAATAAATTAAACTCCAAAAGAAAGGAAACGAAAATACCTCATCCCCGAAAATCGCGAGGTAATCGTATCGCATTCTGAGCTCGCTCCCAAGTAGCTACCTCCTCTCATGATTCTTCCATAAGACTTAACCTGGTGGAATCACTTTGCTTCTCAACACTCATAGTTTTACCTACAATCTGGGTAATGTGTATCTCCTCATAAGTCAAATTTTCCTTTAACTGCACTGGTTGCTCTCTCAATACATTTGTGCCGATCTCGATATAGCTTCTCAACATCGATACATGGAATGTATCATGAATCCTTGATAACTTTGGGGGTAACTTCAACTTGTAAGCTACTGGCCCTACTTTGCTCATAATCTCATAAGGTCTTATATATCTCGGACTAAGCTTCCCTCGTTTCCCAAATCTCAACACACCTTTCCAAGGTAAAATCTTCAAAGAGAGACTCAATACCTATCTCAATTGTGTCTCACAATCAGTTGTCCGTATAACTTTTCTAGTCATATCTCTTGCTATCTTCAAGTTATCACGAACACCTTCTTCACTTTCCAAGGATCCACTATAAATCAGACCTATTAGTCTTCTTTCACCAACCTCATCCCAGCACACTGGAGTCCTACCTTTCCTGTCATACAACGCCTCAAATGGAGCCATATCTATACCGGCTTGATGTTACTATGACAGGCAAGGCAAACCCATTAGTGCTATGAGTATCCAAACTTCCCTCAATTCTATCACACAAGTTTCAAGATATCCTCCAACGTCCCGAATAGTCATCTCCTGACCGACCATCCGTCTGAGGATAAATGTCGGTTGAATCAGAGGCGAGTAATTTCCAAAGCCGCTTTTGCAACCAGGGCCAAACCCGATGTGAACCCGGGGTCTCGATCTGAAACTAGCTCAAACTGAACCCCATGAAGTCTCTACTCATCTCGTCCACATACAATCAAGCCAACTTTTTCCAATGAATCCTCAATATTAAATCAGGTAAATACAGATTTCAGAATCATCAAACTCACACCCAGAGTAGCATCATGTTTTTCTTAGTCCAGGAAGATTCAAAGTATAAAATCCATAGTGATCTTTTCCCATTACCACACTGGAACAGGGAGTAACTGTATCTTCCCCGCGGCCTTCTAATGCCATTTCTTCACCTGGATGTGTTAGGCACTAGAAACGAAATCATGTAATTCTTTCTTCATCCCATTCCACCAAGAATGTTCTTTCAAAGTTCTCATATCTTGGTACTTCCCCGGATGCATAGCATACGCAGATGAATGTTTTGCATAATGTCTCTTTTTCAAATACATACTGCACACATACATTCTCTCAGTCCTTTCTCACTATCATGCCATCATCTCCGATTTGAAACTCGTTTCTTCCTTTTTCTATCTCTTCCTTAAGTTTAATCATATGTGGATCCAAGGACTGCTCAGAACTGGGTCCAATTAGAAGTGGTCTAACATGAAACGTACAAGGCCCCCGAATCCTCAACCTCCACATCACCCCTAATGCTCTCGATCCACCAACAAAGTGGAAGATAACCTGATCTCATGTGAGACAAAGAACTCTCTAGTCGCCTTACCAAGTATCCGCACACATTAGCTTTCCCGGATGGTACTCGATAGTACAACAGAGTCTTTAATCGCCTGCCATCTTCTTTGTCTCAGTTTAACTCTTTTGGTGAAAATATATTGAAGACTTTACGATCCTGAAGATCCCCAAGGAACACCCATACGTAATGTCTCCATATCTTCGCAGCAAACACTACCGCGTGAAGCTCTAAGTCATGTGTAGGGAAATTCTCCTCATGCTTCTTCACCGCCTGTAGGCATATGCAATCACCCTATCATTCTCAGATCAAACACAACCCAAGGCCTTGCCGGGGAAGCATCATCAGAAACCACAAACCCATCTCTCCCATCAAGTAAAGTTTAGAACTCGGAGCTGAAGTCAATCTACCCTTCAACTCCTCGGGGAATCCTCACAAGTGTGCATCCACCCAATCATACTTCGACATCTTTCCCTGTCACTGGGTCAAGCAATGCTTATCTGGAGAACCCCTCAACAAACTTCCTGCGAATAATCCCGTTAAACCAAGGAAGCTCGACCTCCGACACATTCTTGGTGGTTTCTAATTTACCACTGCTTCTATTTTCTAGGGATCTACACTCACCCCTTAGCCGAAATCACATGACCTAGGAATGCCACCTCTGGTTTGAGAGCCAAAACCGACACTTGCTCAATCTCGTATACAATCGTCGCTCCCTTAGGGTCTCAAGAACACAACTTCGTGCTCGAATGTTCCTCAACCACCAATACACTAGGATATCATCAATAAAACTATGACGAACCTATCCAAATACTCTATTGAATAATTTCTGGCTCATCAAATCCATAAACGCCGCCTGAGCATTAATCAAGCCAAACTACATCACCGTAAACCAATAATGTCTGTGGTGTGTCCCGAATGCGCCTTAGGAACATCACCCCCTGCACCCTCAAGTCTATTTTTGGAGTATACCGAGACCCTATTGATCAAATAACTCATCAATTTAGTGAGTGGCTGACTCATCATGGATGGTAACTCCTGCTCGTGCGCCTGTAATCTATACACAACCAGAACTCCCATCTTCTTTTCACGAAGAGAACCTGGAGTTCCCATGGGATATGCTCTGGCCGAATGAACTCCTTACTTAACAATTCTTAACTGAGCCTTAAGCCTTCAACTCTCGTAGGGAGCCATCCTATAAGGAGGAATGGAAATGGCTCGCTCCTCGAATCAAATCAATGGTGAACTCCACCCCTTCTCGAGGTAATCCCGGCAATATCATTTGGGAATACATCCGGGGAACTCTCTACCAACCTGAAATCTCATCTACAGGGGTCCCCCCCTCTTTCCTATCTCCACCACATAAGCTGATAACCCCGACATCCTTACGCAACATTCTCTCATACGCATGGCGAGATTATATCAAGATAACTCACAGACTTCCGAACTTTACCTCAATTTCCCGGGTCTATGCAACTTTACTTCCTTTTATAACAATCCGATGTGGCTCCCCATGGCGAGACAACCAATCCATACCGAGAACCACATCAAAGTCCCCATATCTAAGGTTACAAGATCCACTGAACTCCCCGTCCTCAATCGAACTCTACTATCTCTCGACTACTCCGTCCCATAGTAACTGATCTCCAGTCGTAAGGGAAACCTCATACGAATCCCTCCAATGGCTGGTCTCTATCCGAAACGACCTAAGAATGGCTTGGATGCAATGAATGCGTGGCTCCCGGGTCAACTAATGTATATGCATCATGATCAAGGATTATAAATAATACCGCTGACCACATCCGAGCCGTGATCCGCATCTTTGCCGAGTCACAAAGATATACTCCGGCCTAAGTAAGTGGCTCATTTATATCTTTGGGGCATTGCTCGCTTCTACCACTGCCACCTCTACCTATGCAGGCCGGCGTGCCCCCTTTTCACTGGAAACCTCTCCCGACGACCTCCAGCAGGCTCATCTCCGGTACTGGGTAGCTAGACTGGGCTACCGATGTTTCCGCACCAATCACCGAGGGCACCCTAATGGTGCTGGCCTCTCCCTGCCAGCAATGGAAACACCCTTCGTAATCGAATCTCCTACATTCCCCATGGTGTCGCTCTCCGACATATATGACATACTGTGAGGAGTACTGGCGCCCTCAGCAACCGGGGCCTCACCGATCCCCTCGACTGTGGTGATACTCTCTTCGACCCACACCCCGGCCTCTATAACCTCGCTCTGTTCCTCTTCGCTTTTTTACCGTCTGAGCTTTGTTGGGACGCAACGGTGTGTTCCTCTTACTTTACTTTCCCGCCTACTCGATACATAGCCGTGGTACTTTGCTCAACTCCTGAGCTACTACTAAGTCCCCAAATCATCTTCATAGAACCACTGACAAATGCACTCGATCTGCGGTCGTAGTCCTCGATAAAAAACCTGCACTTCAGACTTCATCCGCTTGAATATAGTGAACTCAATCTTAACTAATTCCGAGAATCTCTTCTCATATTCCGACATCGACATGTTCTTGCCTAACTCTGGTTAACTCCTCACTCTTGAATCCTTATTACTCGAGGAAAGAATCTCGTCGCTGAACTCTGATCGGAATCGTCCCATGGATATACCATTAGATACCTCCTTCTAAGGCATCCCACCACTCCCAAATTTCTCGTCTTCCAATTTAAAACCGGAAAACAAGACTCCTTTACTCATCCGTGCACTTCATAACTCAGAAACCTTTATTTACTCCTGGGCTCACCATAACTGTGCTACTTCCTGACGGCCGTCATAGGCGGTTTTTGGCTACCAGCTTTCTCTTTGTACTCCCCTCTATTGACCTCCTAGGTTCTTCCAGAAACCCCTCATAGGTTGTTGGTGGAGGGTTGGCGACGATGACGTCGCCATGACTATCATTCCAAGTAACTGGTGCCACTGCTTCCGGGCCGTAAATACTGGGCACTCTCAGCTCCCCCGTGGCCCCGCGATGGTCCAAATTTCACCTGGTCTCCGGAGGTCATCCATGTAGGCAAAGAATGGAACCAACCACGTGCTCATCCCCTCACGTGCACCGCAGACGCCCAAAACCCGCCGAAATAACTCTCCCAAGGACGACCACGCCCCCACCCGATAGTGGTCGTATTTTCCAAAATATCAACTATTTAATACTTTGAATCACTTTAATATGTATGTACTTTAAGCCTTGAACATGCATGGCTGCCAATACTCTATGCTCTGATACCACCTCATGTTGGTATCATTTTTCCTCAAGTCCTAGTCATCAGATAATAACCCGCTCTCGATACCACCTGACACACCCCACCCTTCCATGAGTGAAGGTCTGGCCACCCCATTGTAAATCCCCACTGCTACCTCTAACGACTGTAAACTCCCGCTGTCGCCCATTGCCGCTAAAACCTCCTATAAAATTCTTCTGAATCCTATGATTTTATAAAATTTAAAAGATAACAAATTTCATATATGTGACATGTCCCAAATCTCCAGATATGATCCACCTCCATAGCTATATCCAAAATACGCGCAAATCCAAGATACCAACACATTCCTCACAAAAACCACCCATATGTACATACATATGTTCCATTATACATATTCAAAAGTATTTTCTACATAATATTCTTACTAATGCCATTCTTGTACAATGTCGATTAAACCCTATTATGCTCCAAATATTTTGCGCATCTCGTGAATTTATATGAAAATAGTTTTTAAATACAAAATAATGAGCTAAACGAGCCTTCGCTATGTCAGCGTTTATAAAAATGCTTCCGAAAACATCTCAAAAAATGTAAAACTCTTTTTACAAATATTTTCCGTAGTTTTTCTTTCGCTTTTCAAGTTTCTAAAACTTTTCTTAGCTTGCTTTGCTTTTTGTACTAGTACCGCTTTTAAGTTTTTATAAAACTTTATCACTTCCGCTGCTTATTGTTTTCTTAAGCCTTATAAAACTCTCATTTCTTCGTTTGCTTAGAAGTTTATAAAACTTCTCAAAACTTCTCGCCGCTGTTTTATCTCGCTTCAGTGCTCTTAAAACCTTTCACAAACTCGCTTTAAAAGCTTTCTCAAAACTTTTTCATAAAACTGGAGCTCGCTCAACCCCGCATGCTTTGAAATAAAACTGAAATTTCGGCCAACCGTCATTAGCTTTAAAATCCCACGGAGCTTGGCTCAACCGATCAAGCTTTGAAATCTAAACGGAGTCATTCAACCGCTTGCTTTAAACCTCCTAAGCTCTAAGTACCGGGAACCAACGGTTGATTTTTCAAAAACCGTATATTACGCTTTATAAAACATCAACCACTGAGGCCTATTTCGCTATCGTATTCATGCTGAACACTAAGCTCCTAAGATCGTGCCTAAGTGGAAGGACTCCGTGGTCCCGCATCACCTTTTTTTCCCAAGTGGAATATGGTGGAATTGGACCTGGTCGCCATCACCATAATTTAGTTGGGTTCTCATAACCTTATATACCAGACGTGTCACCTGGCCTCCTTTAAATGCACACAAGGTCCCACGCTTGTCCCACCGTGCAAAACTAAACGTACGTATGGTGATCCTAACACCACCGCAAGACCGCACCTGAATACCGACCTAGCTTTCTTGCTTAGAACTAGGAAGGCCCCATTTTCACAAACATTCTTGCTTGCTTGTCATTTCTTGAAAAACGGTTTTACAATTTGTCCATTTGTTTGTTGGCCGATAAATGCATGAATTATTCAAAACCATTTACTTACTGTTGTTTCGAAAAGATGATACAATTTAGAAACCATTTCATTTTTCAAAATGGTTTAACTCAAAACCATTTGTTTGTTTGTTTAAAATGTTTAATTATTCAAAACCATTTACTTACTGCTGGTTGAAAAGATATTTCAACTCAAACCATTTAAATACCAAAGAAAACAAATATAATACATTAATAATAATACACTAAGATTTGGAAAACAGCTAACACCCACCTCATTGCTAAACTCGAGCACAGCCCACAACTTTCCCCGTCTTGCTTTAAATTCTACACGCCGATTATTGGGATCACACACGTCATGACAACTAGCACTACATTAATTTCTATGGCTACAATTAAAATTTCTAAATACGTACTTCTAAATGCCATTCACAGCATATGACTTGATTCCTAGACTAAATGACTTTCAATATAAATAAAACACCCAAAACATTTCGAAAATCGTCTCTGACTGCTTCAATAAAATCTTGAAATTTTAACCAAACTCGGTCCTAAAAACAATTCCGAAATTCAGCCCTGGATCGTCCGAAAATAGTCCCAAACTTTCCTAAAATTTCCTAAAAATCTAAACTCAACCTAAAAATTTTTAATTGAATTTACGGCCTCTAAGCAATATTCCTGCTCATTATATACTCTTTGGTACCGAAATAACACAAAGCAGGTACTTTCCCACCTCTTCGAGCCTTGACGAAGTTCAAGATTTTGCACAACCACAAGACTCGGGCCGCTGCAGAAGAACTTTACCCACCGGTCCGAAAAGCGCGATCACTAATGGCAGGAGATCCGGCAAAAACCGCACTGCGGGTTTTTCGCATATTTAATCGAATTTCCTACAAATCCCTCAGATCAATGCGTACTTCGTCGCAGAAAGACTTTGCTTATCCCGACGAACCGAATTACCGATTTTTCAAATCCGGTAAGAAGATTTGTTAAAAACTAAAAATCACTTCGCACCCACGCTCTCTCACTGCCGCTGCTTCCTTTTGTTTTGATTTCATCTTTTTTATTTTTTTTATCTTTTCTTTAGGTTAGGACCCACATTAATTTTTATTCCACTTTTTGATTCGCTTTTGAAATTTCGAAACAATTTATTTGGTTCCTACTTTCAATTTTTTATTTATCATAATTGAATATTCTCTTTAACTATTTTACTATTTTTCGAATTTTTCAAAAATCCCGTTTTCAGGTTCTACTCTAAACCCGTCACCTAAATTATAAAATATCTCGAATCGGGCTCCCTAATTTAACGAACTTTTCTAGGTCACTAGATTTCAGACTTAACTAACGACGCAAAATCATTCGTCATCCGGAGATCTGGGTAATTTTTCGAGACTTCCCGAAAAAAATTCCTACCTTATTATTATTATTTTACTATTTAAACTTCCATTAATTATACTTTCACCCCTCAACTTTCCTTAATCAGAACTAACCAAATTCCTACTACGTTTCATCTCTAACTTAATTATGCCTTACATATCCTTTCGTTAAATGACAATTGTAACTTTGTTTTGAAGTATTCAAATCTCTATGTTCCAAAATTTAAAATTTCCTAATTTCATCTCCAAAATACTACAAATGCTAATAATTTTGCATTTTATACACCCCCTTACAAAGATCACTGTGATCAGACACCTTCATTTTAATTAAGCACAAAATCCTCCTCTTAGGAACATTTCGTCCTCGAAATGAAATTTCAAATTGGAACTCCAAAAGAAAGAACGAAAGCCACCCTCATCCGGAAAAATCAAATGAGGGTAATCGATCGCGTTTATCCAAAGCCTCCGGCTCCCAAGTAGCTACCTCCTCTCATGATTCTTCCATAAGACTTTAACTCACGGAATCACTTTTGCTTCTCAACACCTCGTTTCTCGCGATCTACAATCCTGATAGTACTTCCTCATAAGTCACCCTTCCTTTAACTCCACCATTGCCTTCTCAATACATTTGAAGGATCTTGATATATTTCTCAAACATCGATATACTTGAATGTATCATGAATCCTGATAACTTTCAGTAACTCTAACTCAAGCTACCGGCCCTACTTTTACCTATAACTTCATAAGGTCTATGAGATCTGACTAAGCTCTCGCTTCCCAGTCTCAACACACACCTTTCCAAGGTAAAATCTTCAAAGAGACTCGTCACCTATCTCGACCTGTAGTCTTCATAACTAGCTGTCCGTATAACTTTTCTCACAGCTTCATCTCTTGCTATCTTCAAGTTATCATTAACACCTTCTCACTTTCTCTACATCCGTACTGAAGTTCAAATCTATTAGTCTTCTTTCACCAACCTCATCCTTAAAGACACCTGAGTCCTACCTTCCCCGTCATACAACGCTCAAATGGAGCCATATCTATACTCGGGGTTTGATAGCTATTGTCAGAGGGCAAACTCCATTAGTGCTAAGTGAGTATCCAAACTTCCTTGAATTTAATGACAGTTCAGTGATATCTCCCAACGCCCGAATAGTCATCTCGACCGACCATCCGTCTCGAGGATGAAATGTCGTGGTTGAATCAGAGGCTTAGTACCTAAAGCTGTTTGCAACCAAAGCCAAAACCCTGATGTGAACCCCGGGGTCTCGACCGAACTATCGAAACCGAACCCCATGAAGTCTCACTCATCTCGTCCACATACACTGGGGCCAACTTTTCTAAATGAATCCTCAAATATTAACTGGTAGAAATGAGTGATTTCGTATACCTCCATCAACTATCACCCATATAGCATCATGTTTTCCTTAGTCCGTGGAAGACTATATAAAATCCATAAAGGATCTTTCCCATTTCCACACCGGAACAGGGAGAATCAGATTCTCTCCTCATACTTAATGTTGGCCAATTGGCTGGATGTTAGGCACCTAGAAACGAACTACACTCCTTTCTTCATCCCATTCCACCAGTAACGTTTTCCAAAGTCTCTGTATATCCTGGTGCTCTCGATGCATAGCATACGCATGAATGTGTTTTCGCATAATGTCTCTTTCACTTCGCCATACTCTGGCACACACATTCTATGTCCTTTCACTATCATGCCATCATCTCCGATTTGAAACTCGCTTTTCCTTTTTCTATCTCTTCCTTGCTTAATCATGTGGATCCAAGATCGCCCCGCTTAGAATCCGGTCCACTAGGAAGTGGTCTAACATGAAACGTGGCTAATAAGGCCTCAACCCTCAACTTCCAATATCACCCCTAATGCTCTCGATCCACCAACAAAGGGAAGATAAACTGATCTCATGTGGAGACAAAGAACTCTCTATTCGCCTACTCAAGGCATCCGCTACGACATTAGCTTTCCTCGATGGTACTCGATAGTACGTAGTTCTAATCGCCTCAAGCCATCTTCTTTGTCTCGTAGTTTAACTCTTTCGTGAAATATATTGAAGACTTTTATGATCTCGTAAAGCATCCCGTTGAAGGAACACCATATACGTAATGTTCCAGCATTCTTCTGAGTGTGTCACACTACCGCCGCAAGCTCTAAGTCATGTGTATGAAATTCTCCTCATGCTTCTTCAGCTGCCTAGAGGCATATGCAATCACCCTATCATTCTGCATCAAAACACAACCAAGGCCTTGCCGGGAAGCATCATTGTAAACCACAAACCCATCTCTCCCATTGGGCAAAGCTAGAACTGGAGCGGAAGTCAATCTACCCTTCAACTCCTCGAAACTCGGGCTTCGCGGTGCATCCACCCAATCATACTCGACATCTTTCCTTGTCGCCTTAGTCAAGTAAATGCTAGCCTCGAGAACCCCCAACAAACTTCCCTGTAATACCTCAAGTAAACAAAGGAAACTTCACTTCACACACTTTCGTGGTTTCCAATTTACCACTGCTTCTATTTTCTGGGGATCCACACTCACCCCCTCAGCTGAAATCACATGACCTAGGAATGCCACCTTGTCAAGCCAAAACTGACACTTGCTCAACTTGGTATACAACCGTCGCTCCCTTAGGGTCTGCAACACAATCCTCGTGCCTAATGTTCCTCTCGAACCACCTCGAATACACTAGATATCATCAATAAAACTATGACGAACCTATCCAAATACCTGGAATACTCTGTCATCAAACTACAAACGCCGCCTGAGCATTAGTCAAGCCAAACTAAGATCACCGTAAACCACAATGTCCGTAGTGTCCCCGAATGCGCCTTAGGAACATCACCCTCCTGCACCCTCAAGTCTATTTTGGAGTATACTCGAGACCCTTGGAGTTGATCAAATAACCCACTCAATCTAGGAGTGGATACTGACGCGATGGTAACTCGCTCACCTGCCTCGTAATCTATACACAACCTCAAACTCCCATCTTCTTTTTCACGAAGAGAACCGGAGCTCCCCACGGGGATATGCTCTACGAATGAATCCCTTACTTAACAATTTAATCGAGCCTGCCTCCTCAACTCGTAGGAGCCATCCTATAAGGGAGGAATGGAAATGGGCTCAGCTTCCCGAATCAAATCAATGGTGAACTCCACTTCCTTTCCTCGGAGGTAATCCTGCAATATCATCTGGGAATACATCTGGGAACTCTCTAACAACTGGAATCTCATCCAATATAGTCCCCTCTTTTCCTATCTCCACCACATGCTGGGATAACCCCCGATATCCTTTACAACATTCCTCATACGCCATGGCTGATTATATCGAAGATAACTCACAGACTCCTCGAACTTTACCTCCACTTCCTGGTCTATAACTTTACTTCCTTTTATAACAATCTGATGTGGCTCTATGGCGAGACAACCAATCCATACCGAGAACCACATCAAAGTCCCTCATATCTAAGGCTACAAGATCCGTTGGGAACTCCTGTCCCTCAATCGAACTCTTACTATCTCTCGACTACTCGTCGCTAGTAACTGGACTTCCACTGTAAGGGAAACTCTCATACGACCTCTAATGGTCGGGTCTCTATCTCAAACGACCTTAAGAATGGCTTTTGATGCAAATGAATGCGTGGCCCCGGGTCAACTAATGTATACGCATCATGATCAAGGATAGAAATAATACTGACCACATCCGGAGCCGCATCCGCATCTCACGAAACGCCAAGATATAATTCGGCCCAAGTGCGAGGCCTCATTCATATCTGGGGCATTGCCTCTCGCTCTACCACTCGCCTTACCCCACCTCGCGGCCGTGTTGGCCCCTTTGCCCGGGAAACCTCTCCCGACGACCTCTCGTGTGCTCATCTCGTACCGTAGCTGACCAATGATGTTTCCGCACCAATCAGCTGAGGGCACTCCCTGCACGAAACGGCCTTCCGCCACAAAGGGAAACACCCTGCATCAATCTTCCTTACATTCCCCATGGTGTCGTCTCCGACATATATGACATACTGTGAGGAGTGTGCCTCGTGCCACTCGCTTAGCAACCGGGGCCCCACCGATCCCCGACCAGAGATAGCCTTCGACCTGCACCTCTGCCTCTATAACCTTTCGCCTTGTTCCTCTTTCCGTTTTAACGGCCCCGAAGCTATTGGGACGTGCCCTGCACTCCTCTTACTCTTTACTTTCCCGCCTACTCGACATAGTCAGGTTTTGCTCAACTCTCAGAGCTGCCCCTACTTAAGTCCCCCAAATCTATTCCCGAGGAACTACTGATAAATGCACTCGATCTTGTGTCAGTCCCGATAAAACCTTTTGCACTTCAGACTTCATCCGCTTGAATATAGGGAACCACCTAACTAATTCGAACTTCTTCTCATATTCGACATTGACATGTTCTTTTGTTCTAATTTGAAGAACTCTCGTTCTTGAATCTTATTACCTCGAGGAAAGACCGCGTTGAACTCTTACCTGAATTTGGTCCCATGATATACCATTAGGATACCTCCTTTCTAAGGCATCCCACCAATCCTTAGCCCTGTCTTCCATCAGAAAACTGGAAAACAAGACTCTTTACTCATCCGTGCAGCCCATAACTCTGTAAACCTTATTTACCCTGGGCCTGAATGAGCACCAGCTACTGGATCACCACCGCCAATATAATATTTCACACCCACTAGGACTCCTCTCTATTTGACCTCCCTAGTCTCTCCCAACCTCTCTAGGTTGGGGGTGGAGGTCAAGGATCGGTTTACCCAGTCGCTATGACTACTATCTCGTGCAATCCAGGCCACCGGCTTCCGTCAGAATACCTGGCACTTGAGCTCCTCCTGTGGCCCGATGGTCCAAATTTCACTCCACCGAGGTCGATTCATGAGGCAAGAGGAAACCAACTACGTGCTCATCTCTCACAGGTACTGCAGGACGCTCGGAAACCGCTGAAATAACTCTCCTATGACGACCTCTACGTCCTCTACCTGACATAGTGCTGTATTTTCCAAAAATATCAACTATTTAATACTTTGAATCACTTAATATGTATGTACTTTAAGTTTGAACATGCATGGTTGCCAATACTTATGCTCTGATACCACCTTGCGTGGTATCATTTTTCCTCAAGTCCTAGGTCATTGTATACAACCTCGGCTTCCTCGATACTGTCTTTGACACACCCCCCACCCCTTCCAAGACATACTACCACTCCATAGAAATCCCCAGCCGCTACCTCTAACGACTAGAAACTCCTGTGAACCGAAGCCGTATTGTTTGCTAAAACCTCCTATAAAAATTTTTCTTTTCTAAACTTACGATTTTATAAAATTTTATAAAGATAATACCTGCATATAGGACATGTCCCAAACTCAGATACATCCAATTTACACTATATCCAAATATGGCAATCTCAAAGATACCAACACATTCTCACAAAACTACTTATGTACAGTTACATATGTTCCATTATACATATTCAAAGTATTTTCTTACATAATATTCTTACTAACAGCATCATAACGCCGTGACAAACCCTATTACGCCTCCAAATAGCTCACAGACTAGACTGAAAATAGTTTTTAAATACAAAATAATGAGCCAAACGAGGCTCGCGTGCTTTATAAAGGTTTGCTTTTCCTAAAACATCTCAAAATGTAAACCTTTTACAAAGAGTTTTCCTGTAAGTTGGCTGCTTCTAAAACTTTTCTTAGCTTGGTTTCGCTTTTGTAATTGCTGCTTAAGTTTTTATAAAACTTTTAATACTTCCTCGTTGCTTTGCTTTCTTTCTTTGGGTGTTCATAAAATTCTATTTTGTTTTCTGCTAAGTTTATAAAACTTCAAAACTTCTTGCTCGTCATGCATTCATTCAAGTTTCTTAAACCTTTCACAAACCCGCTTAAAGCTTTCTCAAAACTTTTTCATAAAAACTGAGTCAAGTTCAACCGCATGTTAAAAATAAACTTGTTCTGCTCAACCGTTTACTTTGCAATCCCACTTAGCCACCAACCGATCGTTGAAATCTAAACTTGAGTTTCTGGCCAACCTCCTGCTTGGCTTAAAACTCTCCTAAGCCCAAGACGGAACCAACTATTGATTTTTTCAAAATCGTATATTATGCTTATAAAAACATCAAATCCACCTGAGTCTATTTTGCTTATCAGACCATAGTGAACACTAAGTTCACATCAAGGCTTGGAAGGACTCCAGGTCCGCATCACCTTTTCCGGTGAATATGGTGGAATCTGACCTGGTCGC
This sequence comes from Tetrastigma voinierianum, assembly GCA_016808115.1. Taxonomy (NCBI): domain Eukaryota; kingdom Viridiplantae; phylum Streptophyta; class Magnoliopsida; order Vitales; family Vitaceae; genus Tetrastigma; species Tetrastigma voinierianum. Next base: position 49,987 of record JAEQBH010008429.1, on the reverse strand, counting down.
CACTCACCATAATTCTAGTTAGAGCTCATAACCTTATATACCCTCGCACGCAGCTCACTAGCCTCCTTAAACGCATGATGTATGTCCCACGTCACGTAATTCAAAAGAAACAAACGGACACATCCAGAACACCAGTCTCCCATCATGACTTAATACCTCCGAATCGGGTTTTCTTGCTTAGAACTAGTGAAGGCCCATTTTCACAAAACATTCTTTGTTTGTTGTTTGTTGAAAACTATTTTTACAATTTAAAAACCATTCATTGCTGGCTTCGATAAAATTAGCTTAATTTATTCAAAACCATTTACTTACTGTCATATCGGTTATTTTCTACAATTCTGTAAACCATTTACTTATTTCTTTTCAAAAATCTATTTAACTCCAAAACCATTCGCTGTTTCTCACAAAAATGCTATTAATTATTCAAAACCATTTACTTACTGGCCATTGAGCATGGCTCAACTCAAACCACGAAATACTGTTACTGCAGTCAGCTATAATAATAATAATAATACACTAAGATTTCGAAACGGTTTTAACACTCACCTCGCTGCTAAACTTGGAGCACGCCCACAACTTTCCCGTCTCGCTTAAATTTCACACGCCGACGTATTGCATCACACACGCCAAGCACAACCAAGAATTTGGGTAATTAATTTGGTGCTACAATTAAAATTTTCAGAAAATATATTCCTAAACGCCATTCTATTAAAAGATATGACTTGATTCTAGACTGACTTTCAATATATTTAAAAACACCTCGAAAAACATTTCGAATTCCTGTCTGGACCGTTTCAATAAAATCTTTGAAATTTTAACTAAACTCCGTCCGAAACAAATCTCCGAAATTCAGCCCGGACTGTCCGAAAAAAGTCCCAAAAATTCCTAAAATTTCCTAAAAATTAAACTCAACCTAAAAATTTTCGTGGATCGAATTTATACTTGGCATTATTCCGTTTCATTATGAAGGGCCTTTTGTATCAAATAACACAAGTAGGAAATTCTCCCACCCTTCGAGCCACTAAAGCCAAGATTTTCGCCATTCATCAGCAAAATTCGTCAAGGCAGGTAGCATCCTCTACCCACCGGTCCCGGGTGTCACGATCACTCAGAATCTGCCAGTAGATCCGAGAAAAACTAAAAATCTCCAGGCTCTTTTTCATATTTCACCAATTCCTGCACAAATCCCGTTGCTTACCACGCAGAGCCTCGTCGCTAGGAAAGACTTCTTTTTATGCTTATCCCGACGAATCCGACTACCGCATTTTCGTAACTGGTAAAGGCATTTAAAAGAAAAACTAAAAATCACTCTCTGCACCCACGCCTCTCACGTTGCCAGTTTCCTTTTGTTTTGATTTCATCTTTTATTTTTTTATCTTTTCTTTAGGTAACTCCACATGGCCCTTTATTCCACTTTTGATTCGTTTTTAAATTTCGAAACAATTTATTTTTTATTCCGCTTTCAATTTTATTTTATCATAATTGAATATTTCTTAACTATTTGCCATTTTTCTAATTTTTCAAAAATCCCGCTTGCTTCACTCTAAACTCAGCCACCTGTAATTCATAAAATATTCCGACTGTCTTTAGTCTCTGAACTAAACCTTTCAGTCACTAGATTTCATGAGACGAATCTTAACGACGCATTCGCTTTCACATCCGGCATCTGTGAGAATCCTCTGGTACTTCCCTCGAAAAATTCCTGAATTTATTATTATTATTTACCATTTAAACTTCCATTAATTATATCACCTCCCTCTCAACTTTCCTTAATTGCAACCAACTTTGAAATTCCTACTATTACCATCTCTAACTTAATTATGCCTTACATATCCTTTTGCTAAATGACAATCAGAATTCTCGCTTTTAAGCACCAAATTCGGTTCCAAAATTTAAAATTCCTAATTCTATCTCCAAAATACTACACGCGACACTCAGACTTTATACACCTTACAAGATCATGTAATCGTACACTCTCTGGATACAAGCATAAAATCCTCCCTTCCTGCAACATTTCCTCGTCCCGAAATCGAATAAAATTAAACCCAAAGAAGCGAAACGAAATACCCCATCCCGAAAAATCAAACAGGGTACTGATCGGCGCATCCGAGCCTCCTCGGTCCCAAGCAGCCTACCTCCCTCCCTGGGCGATTCTTCCATAAGACTTTAACCCATGGAATCACTCGGCTCTCAACACTGCTTCTCAAGGATCTACAATCCGGCGATAGGTATCTCCTCATGTCAAATTCTTCCTTAACCCAAGACTCTACGTCTCTCAATACATTTGATGATTCTGGATATATTTCATCGATATACGGAATGTACCATGAATCTCGATAACTTGGGGTAACTTCAACTCAGGTGCTTCACCTACCTCTACTTTGCTCATAACTTCATATAATCTTTATATATCCTTGAGCTCCAAGCTTCCCCTCGTTTCCCAAATCTCAACACATCCTTTCCCAAAGTAAAATCTTCAAAGAGACTTCACACCCATCTCGAATTGTAAGCCTCAACTGTCCGCATAACTTTTCCCTCAGCTTCATCTCGCATCTTCAAGCTTATCACGAACACCTTCACTCTTCTCTCAAGTGGGATCCGTACTCAGTTCAGACCTATTAGTCTTCTTTCACCAACCTCATCCCAAAGACACCGGAGTCCTACTCTTCCCCGTCATAACGCTCAAATGGAGCCATATCTATACCGGGCTTGATAGCTTAACATGTAGCAAACTCCATTACGCTTAGCGAGTATCCAACTTCCTTGAATTCTATCACACAAGTTTCAAAGATATCCTCCAACGTCCGAATACCATCTCCGATCGACCATCCGTCTGAGGATGAAATGTCAGTGGTTGAATCAGAGGGCGGAGTACCTAAAGCCGCTTGCAACCAGCCAAAACCTCGATGGGAACCTGGTCTCGATCTGAAACTATCGAAACCGGAACCCCATGAAGTCTCACTATCTCAGCCCACATACAATCAAGCCAACTTTTCCAAATGAATCCTCAATATTAATCAGAATGAGCTGTGATTAAATCGATCAACTATCACCCATAGTAGCATCATGTGCCTTCTTCTACTTGCAGTTAATTGCTACAAAATCCATGATCTTTCCCATTTCCATGACCGAACAAGAGTGAATCGTGATTCCTCCCGCGGCCTTCTAATGCTTTGCCTTCACCTGCTGGATGTGTTAGGCACCTAGGAAACTAAACTTCGAATTCTTTCTTCATCCCATTCCACCGCAATGTTCTTCAAAGTTCTCAGACATCTTGGTACTTCCTGATTTACAAGATACGCATATGAATGTGTTTCTTGCATAATGTCTCTTTTCAGCTCGCCATACTCTGGCACACACATTCTATGTCCTTTCACTATCATGCCATCATCTCTGATTTGAAACTCTCGCTTTCTTTTCCTCTTTTTCTATCTCTTCCTTAAGCTTAACTACATGTGGATCCAAAGGATCCGCCTCGTTAGAATCCGGGTCCACTAGAAGTGGTCTAACATGAAACGTGGCTAATAAGGCTCCTGAATCCTCAACCTCCAATATCACCCCTAATGCTCTCAGATCCACCAACAGTGGAAGATAACCTGATCTCATGTGAGACAAAGAACTCTCTATTCGCCTACTCAAGGCATCTGCTACGACATTAGCTTTCCCTGGATGGTACTCGATAGTACATTTAGCCTTTAACTAGTTCAGTTTACCCTCTTTGTTCCAGGTTTAATCCTCTTTTGGGTGAAAAATATATTAAAGACTTCTATGATCCAGAAGATCCCGCAAGGAACACCATATACGTAATGTCTCCATATCTTCGAGCAAACACTCACCGCCGCAAGCTCTAAGTCATGTGTGTGGAAATTCTCCTCATGCTTCTTCACTGCCTAGGAGGCATATGCAATCACCTCATCATTCTGCATCAAACACAACCAAGGCCTTGCCGGGAAGCATCATTGTAAACCACAAACCCATCTCTCCCATCGGGGCAAAGCTGGGACCGGAGCTAAGTCAATCTACCCCTTCAACTCCTCAAATTTCGTCATGTGCATCCACCCAATCATACTCGACATCTTTCCTTGTCGCCTTGGTCGTTGGGCCGCATCTGAGAACCCCAACAAACTTCCCCACTGCCCGCTAAAAACAAAGGAAATCCTCGACCTCTGACACATTCTTGGTGGTTTCAATTTACCACGTTTCTCTATTTTCTAGGGATCTACACTACCCCTACCAAATCATGACTAGGAATGCCACCTTGTCGAGCCAAACCGGCACTTGCTCAACTTGCATACAACTGTCGCTCCCTTGTATTCCGCAACACAATCCTCAGTGCCTCTAATGTTCCTCCTAATCCACCCGAATACACTAGGATATCATCAATAAAAACTATGACCGAACCTATCCAAATACTATGAATACTTGCCATCAAATCCATAAACGTCACGAGCATTAGTCAAGTCAACGGCATCACCGTAAACTAATAATGTCCGAGGTGTCCCGACGTAGTCTTAGGAACATCACCCTCCTGCACCCTCAAGTCTATTTTGGAGTATACTCGAGACCCTTGGAGTTGATCAAATAACTCATCAATTCTAGGGAGTGGATAATTATCACATGGTAACTCCGTTCACCTAATCTATACACAACCTCAAACTCCCATCTTTCTTTTTCACGAAGAGAACCGGAGCCCCCATGGGATATGCTCTGGCCGAATGAATCCCTCACTCATCAATTCTTCTAACTCCAGCCTTAAGCCTCTCAACTCTCGTAGGGAGCCATCCTATAAGGGAGGAATGGAAATGGGCCTGGCTCCCGGAATCAAATCAATGGTGAACTCCACCTCTTCCTCGAGGTAACCCGCACATCATTTCAATGCATCTAGGGAACCTCTAAACAACTGGAATCTCATCCATATAGTCCCTTTTCCCATTCCACCACATAAGCTAGATAACCCCTATATCCTTTACGCAACATTCTGCGCCGCCATGGCGGATTATACTGGAAGATAACCGCGCATTCCCCGAACTTCACTCACTTCCCCGGTTCATGCAACTTACTTCCTTTTATAATCTGATGTGGCTCTATGGCTTAGACAACCAATCCATACCCCAGAACCACATCAAAAGTCCCCATATCTAAGGCTACAAGATCCGCCGAACTCCCACACCCTCAATCAGAACTCTACTATCTCCGACTACTCGTCGCTAGTAACCTGACTTCCAAATTGTAGTGGAAACTCTCATACGAATCTCTAATGGTCAAGTTCTGAAAACGATCTAAGAATGGCTTGATGCAAATGGGAATGCGTGGCCCCGGGTCAACTAATGCATATGCATCATGATCATGATGGTAAATAATACCAGCTGGACCACATCCGAGCCGCACCGCATCTTGGCCGGTCACAAAGATATACCGCCTAAGTGCGAGGCTCGTTTCATATCTGGGGCATTGCCTCGCCTACCACGCTCACCTCTACCGCGGCCGTGTTGGCCCCTTGCCCGGGAAACCCTCCCGACCGACCTCTCGTGGTGCTCATCTCTCGGCATCAAAGGCATTTAGGGATCAAGTATCGATGTTTCCGCACTAATCACCGAGGGCACTCCCTAATGAAATGGCCTTCCCGCTTCTACAAAGGGTCACCCCTACTGAATCCTCTACATTCCCCATGGTGTCGTCGACATATATGACATACAGAGTAATTCGGTGCCACTCAAGAAGCAACCGGGGGCCCCACTGACCCCTCGACTGTAGATACTCTTCACCCCAGACCCTCGCCTCTATAACCTTTGCCCTTGTTCCTCTTTCTGTTGTACTGTCCTGAGCTTTGTTGGGACGTGCCTGGTGCACTCCTCTTACTCTTACTTTCCTGCCTACTCTGATACATAGCTGTGGTACTTTGCTCAACTCTCAGAGCGGCCTCTACTAAGTCCCCAAATCTATTCTGAGGAACTACTGATAAATGCACTCTGATCTTGTGTTGTAGTCCTGATAAAAACCTTTTGCACTTCAGGACTTCATCCGCTTGAATATAGGGAACCAATCTAACTAATTCCGAGAACTTCTTCTCATATTCTGACACTGACATGTTCTTTTGTTCTAATTTGAAGAACTCCTCAATTTTTGAATCCTTATTACTCTGAGGAAAGAATCTGTCAGTGAACTCTTACTGGAATTGGTCCCATGATATGCCATCAGGATACCTCCTTTCTAAGGCATCCCACCAATCCTTAGCCCCGTTCTCTCCATCGTAAAACTCGGAAAACAAGACTCTTACTTCATCCGTAGCCCATAACTCTCAGAAACCTTTATTTTACTCTGGCCCAAATTGATAACCGCTACTGATCACCACGCCGTCATACGGCTTGGCGCCCGGGGCCAGACTCTCTATCGACCTCCCAGGCCCTTCCAACCCCAGGCTGTAGGGAGGTCGACCTACGCACCCAGGTCGCCATGACTACTATCCGTGCAACTGCGGCCACTCTTGCTCCTCAGAATACTTTGGCACTTGAGCTCCTCCGGGGTGGCCCGCATGGTCCAGCCCGACCTACCGGCCGGAGGCTGATCCATGTGAGGCGTAGTGGAACCAACTACGTGCTCATCTCTCAATGTGTACCGGCAGATCGCCTGAAACCGCCGGAATAACTCCTCCTATGACGACCTCTACGTCCCTCTACCCGATAGTTTATTTTCCAAAAAATATTAACTATTTAATACTTTGAATCACTTAATATGTATGTACTCCTTTAAGTTTGAACATGCATATCAGCTTACTTATGTTCGATACCACCTCATAAGCAGATTATTTTTCCTGTTCCCAGTGTCATTGTATACAACCCGTCTGATAAACATCTTGACACACCCCACCCTTCCAGTTGGCGAAGCGTGCCGGCCACTCCACGTAAATCCCCCAGCCAAGTACTCCCAACGACTAGAAACTCCGTGAAGGTCGTGACATGCTAAAACCTATAAAAATTTTTCTTTCTAAACTTATGATTTTATAAAATTTTTGCAGCATAACAAATCGTGATATAGATGATAACCCCAAATCCCGTATACATCCAATTTACACTATATCCAAAATATGGCAACCAAAGATACCAACATTCTCACAAAACTACTCTATGCATACATACATACGTCTCCATTATACATATTCAAAGTGATTTTCTTACATAATATTCTTACTAACAGCACTTGTACAATGTCGACAACCCTATTATGTTCCAAATGGCTTTGCGTACTTGTACCTGGAAAACAGTTTTTAAATACAAAATAACGAAGCAACGAAATTTTCGCTGAGTCACGTGCTTTTATAAAAGGTTTCGCTTCTCCTAAAACATCTCAAAATGTAAACTCTTTACAAATATTTTCCGTAAGCTTTTCTTTGCTTTTCAAGTTTCTAAAACTTTTCTTTAAATTTATTATTATCGCTTGCTTTTAAAGTTTATAAAACTTTTAATACTTCACACATTATTGCTTTTAAGTTTTATAAAACTCTCATTCTTCTGCTTGTAGGTTTTTATAAAACTTTCCAAAACTTCTCAGTTATTCATTCAGTTTTTTGAAGTTTCTAAAACCTTTCACAAACCCGCTTAAAAGCTCAAAACTTCTATAAACTTAGCTCGCTCAACCGCATGCTTTGAAAATAAACCCGGGAGCCCTGCTCAACTGCTTGCTTTAAAACCCACTGAGTTGCTTAACCGATCGCTTTGAAATCTTAACGGAGCTTGGCTCAACCGCTTGCTTTAAAACTCCTCCCGAAGCCCTGGCACCGAACTAATTGATTTTCAAACCTGTGATGCTGATGATGAGAAACATCAACCACTGAGCCTATTAAGCATCTGCACTTAAATAACACCTGAAGCTCTAAGACCGTGCTCTGGAGCCGACCACATCCGCATCACCTTTTTCCGCGATGCATGAATCGACCAGGCCGCCATCACCATAATTTGCTGAAATATAACCTTATATACTGTGACGTGTCACTGGCCTCCTTTAAATGCACGACAGATGTCCCACGCTCACGACCGAAAAACTAAAACGCATTTATGAGATCCTAACACCACCGCTGCACGCACCAATACCTCTCTGACCGTTTCTCACAAAGAGTGGGGTACTCTATATTTTTCACAAACATTCTTTCATTGGCCATTGCTTTTTTGAAAATTATTTTACAATTTAAACCATTTGCTTGTTTCGCTTGATAAATGGTTTAATTATTCAAACCATTTACTTACTATTATTGAAAGATTTATTACAATTTAGAAACCATTTACTTATTTTTCAAAAAATCTGCTTAACTCAAACCATTTCATTGGTTATTGAAAATTTATTAATTATTCAAAACCATTTACTTACTGCCGCTTGAAAGATGTTTGAACTCAAACCACGAAATACCAGCCTGAAACGCTTTTATAATAATAATAATAATACACTGCAGATTGGGAAACGAAGCTTAACACTAACCTCTCGCCGCTAAACTCGGTTACGCTCCACAACTTTCTCCGTTCGCTTCAAATTCTCACTACCACTCGATGTATTAGATCACACACGCCAAGACAACCAAGCAATTTGCACACTCGGTGCCACAATTAAAATTCTCGTAAAATAATAAGGCCTCAAATGCCATTCACAGACATGACCCTGATTCTACTAGCCGGATTCTTCTTATATAAATTTAAAAACACCCGAAAAACATTTCCTCGAAAATTCTCCTGGTCTCAATCGTTTGGAATAAAACTTGAAATTTTAATCAAAACTGCTCAAAACAAATCCAAATTTAGCCCTGATCAAGTTCGAAAATAGTCCCAAAATTTCCTAAAATTTCCTAAAATTTCCTAAAAATTCCTAAACTCAATCTAAAAATTTTGGGACTGAATTTATGGCCTCTAAGAATATTCCAAGCCATTATATACTTGCATCAAAATAACACAAAGTAGAAAATTTTCTTTCACTCCTCTTCTAGCTCGACGAAAGTTCCAAGATTTTTGCCACACCACTGCAGCCTCGTCACAGTAGAAGATCCTCTACCTACCTGTCTGGGTGCGGACTAATTAGAATGGCGTAGATATGAGAAAACTAAAAATTTGCTTGATATTTACCTGAATTCTCGGTGAAATCCCGTGTTTTTGGTACTCACGCGTAGCCCTCATCGCGTAGAGCACTTTCCATGTTTATCCCGACGAAATCCGACGGTCAGATTCTCGTAAATCTGAGAAAGAAAACTAAAAGAATAAAATTTAAAATCATCTCGCCCCACGCCCTTCCTGCCGTCTGTCTGCTTGATTTTTACTTTTATGTTTAATTTAATTCTCTATGTGGGACCCACATCTCCCTTTATTCCACTTTTTGGTCCGTTTCAGCCCCGAAACAATTTATTTTGTCCCGGTTTCAATTTTATTTACCTTAAATGAATATTCTTTATATACTTGCAATTTTTTGAGATTTTTCTAAAATCCCGGTTTCAGGTTTCACTCTAAACCCATCGCCTAGAAATTCGTAAAATATTCCGACTGTCTCGGAATTAAACGAAACTTTTCTAGGTCACTAGATTTATCGAGACGAACTTAACGGCGCAGTCCGTTTCGTCATCCGAGATCTAGAGAATTTTCGATACTTCCCTGAACTATTTTGGCAATTTATTATTATTATTTTACTATTTAAACTTTCACACTATATTTTCACCCTCAACTTTCAATTGTAAATTTGTCCTCAAGCATTTAAATATTGCAAATCCAACTTTGAAATTCCTACTATGGCCCATCTCTAACTTAATTATGCCTTACATATCCTTTGCTAACGACAATTGTGCCCTGTTCAAGTACCAAATCTCTGGTTCCATAAATCCCATTTCCTACTTTAGTCTCCAAAATACTACAGACACTTGGCACTCTTATACACCCCATTGTCATGCATCGACACTCTCTCGAGACGGCAAGTGTGTTACAAGAAGCATCCGAAGTGTGGTGTCGCTACGGAAGAGTATAGGCCCTACGGCGACCGAGCGAGAGCGAACCATCTCTCTCTCGTGGATGGTCGAGCCACCATTGAGGTCTATGGAATTCGCCATAACTATCATGTGCCCAAAGTAAATTGTAATATCTCGCAATGTAGTACCCCAGGGCGGCCGCCACATCGAACCGACCTTAACGGTTAGGGCACTCCCCGGATGTCAGCAAGCAGGATAAAAACTCAAGCACCATCCTGTGGACAGAACCGCTCTGTCATAAATGGGAGCAAAGGAATATTGCCATCAACCGCATTGAATCTCGAATCGCCGGGTCCACGTCAATGCCAGATGTCATAATATGACCTGATATGGAAGTCCTGTGCACGAAGATCGACATTCCTCGACTTGATCGCAGCCTGCAAACATCGGTCGCCAACCCGAAGCCTGGGGGATAACTCGGGCGATCGAACTCGATCAGCTAGAGGAGGCGACTACGGCCCAGACCGCGAAGATCCACCCGGCTCGACATGTCCGGGGGGCCCGCTGAGCGGTGGGCCCCTGAGTGGTCTCGATGCACAAGAGAAGGGCCCGAGGTCCCACCCAGTCCGACATCGCCCCCTCGGATGGAGCCTCCCGAGGCCCGAGCCCCTCCCCGACATGTGGCCAGGGCCAATGTACGGTGTCTCCCGCAACCCGGTCCTGAGAGGAGATTCGCAGCCTCTCGGATGTGGCTCGCACCGCTTCGGGTATCAATCGACCTCGACCTGTAACGATGGGCTCCACGGGTACGAACCATGGTCGGGAGTCAATCACGCAAGAGGGAACCAGACGGCCGAGCCGGCACCGGCGTACGATGGCTGACGAGCCGCGAGACTCCGCCGAGCGCGGCAGACTCCGCATGTGGGCGCCTCGATCAGAGCGGAGGCGCGCGAATCGGGGCTCAATGGCAAGGGGATCACGGCCAGCACGGCGCCCGGCAGGAGAGGCTCAGCGGCCGGGCTCGGACAAAAGGGCCGCGGCGCTCAGCGGCTGCCTCTCGCAGAGGCAAAGAAGGTGCTCTAGGATGTGGAAAGGCAGGCAAGGCGACGCGGCAAAAACTCAAAGGTACTCAGGGGCTCTCGCCCTGGCAACCTGTAAGAAGGTACTCGTGACGAGAATGGGAGCACTCTTTTATAAAGCCGGTTAGGCAACCGATAGAACCCAAGCAGCCGGGCACACAAGGAGGATAACCCTCACTATTATTACGAAATTTATGCCTGCACCAGCTTCCATCCTGCAAAATAACAACAAAGTTTAATTTAAATAAAATAAAATTAAAATTAAAATTAAAATTAAATAAAATAAAATTTTAACTGAACATAAAAAAAAAAAAGGCTTTTAATTAAAACTAAAATAGCTGAAATTACAAAAAACCCAAAATTGATCAAATTAAACTAAAATCAAATTTAGCAAATGGCTGGTTCTGACCAAACCAACATCCGTCTGCTCATTCATGGAGGATCAAGGAGGAGGAGCCCTTCATCGCCTAGAGCGATGTGTGTCAGTAGATGCCTTCATGCTCGCCTCCTTGTGTCGAGCTTCTCTTTCTTCTACTCTCAGCCTCTCGGGGAACATCGTCTTCATAGAGTGGACTGATGCATTCACCCTTTCATCAACTCCGCTTCCACTTTTCTTCATCAATTTTTCCCCGTTAGCTAGGAGCATTTGGTTTCCCCCGCACCCGACCAATCAAGCAAACATCATCTAATCTCGCCTCATCCTCACCGGGTTTGTGCTTGTTGCTCGTGTGAAAATATTAAGTTCCAAAGGTCATGTCACAAATGAGTCGCATGACTCCATTCCTGGAATTGATTATTACTGGTGGCCAAAAAATGGCCTTCCCAAGATGATTGGCACATGATTAGGCCCAACTACGATCGATTCGGTATCGAGCACAACAAAATCCACTGGATAGTTGAATTTGTCCACCTTTACCAATACATCCTCAACTATGCCCTTCGAAATTTTTACCGATCGATCAGCTAAGGATAGAGTGATGTTGGTAGGCTTAAGCTCCCCCAAACCCAACTGCTTATATACTGAGTATGACAGAGGGTTTAAGAATCGCCCCAAGTCCAAATAAAGGTTTTATCATACAAGTTCCTCCAATGTCGATCGACATATCATAGGATCCCGATCCTTGTATTTCACGGGGTCTTGTCAATGATGGTAATCGACTTGCTCGTTAGGGAAGGCTTTCTTTTCAATGCCCAACCCTTTGACCGTGCAATGTGTCCTTCCAAAAATTTTGCATATGTCGGACCTCGCTTAATCATACAAGCGTTGGGATACGAGCCTTGCTTGCCTAGCACCTCCCAAATTTCGCCATTTGTGATTCTCGCTTGCCTCTAAGTGCTTGAGGAAATGGAGGGTGCATGTTTTTTCATTGAATCTTCTCATTATTATTCTGCCTAAATTTTCTTCCTTGTTTCTTAAGCAATCTGGGCATTGTCATTTCATAATTTCTTTCCACTTCAAAGTGATGATAACCTTTACTTCATCCATTCTTGCATTGGGGTCACTGACATATCCTATCTCATGTATTCCCCTAGGGTTTTGCTGTGTCTGGGAAGGGAATTTCCCTTTTCAGACTCCCGTCTGCCAGACAACCCGTAATGGAACTTTGCAACTCAGAATGCATGATGTCTAACTTCTTGTTGAGTAAGCTTTCGATTGCCTCAATTTTCTGATTGGTTTGGACATTGATGGCTTTCTTCTCCTCTACAAAATTTCCCACCACCTTGCTCAAATTCAAGATGGCTTGCTCAACAGGAGAAGAAGGTGGAGGTTGCTGCTGCGTCAGGACAGACAGGTGGAGCCAACCTGTCGCTGCTCTCGGGGGGGCATATGCAAGGGATTCGCTTCCATGATAGGTTCGATGATTCCTCCAATTAGGGTTATAGGTGTTACCATGAGCATTTGTAGGTGGTTTATTCCACTCCAAAGACATGGGCATGCTCTTGCATTAATTCCCCATCGAAGGAACTAATGGATGCTCCTGTGGTGGCTATTTGACCGACAATTAAAACAGTCAGCGAGATGCGTGCAATTCATTCACTGCTTGCACTTCATGCTGATTTCTCATTTCAAGCTCCTCCAACCTTCGGGTCAAAGTGGTCAGTTTTGCCTTCATCTCCGTGTCTTCTGAAAGTGCATAGATGTCTCCCCTTTAGTATTCTTTCTGCCTCCCTTGGGTTTGGCTCATCCCATCCCTTGGAAGTTTCAACCACATAATTCAAAAAGTCCATGGCTTCATCTGGGTTCTTGCTCAGAAAGTCCCCTCCACACATGTATTTCCCGGGCTAGCTTGCTTCATGGTTGGAGGCAGGCCATCATAGAAATGATTCACTCAGCATCCATGTATCAAACCATGGTGTGGATATTAATCGATGGTTCCATGAACCTCCCCAACACCGATAAAACTTCTACATTATCGTAGGCCGAGTAAGTGTAGATTTGCCTCTCTTCAAATCATATTTTGGTTGTAATTGTACCCTTCAAAATTAGCTTGAAATCAGCCCAATTTATAATTGTTCTCGGCCTCAGTGAATTGAGCCATATTTTGGCTTTGTCCTTGAGGGTTAATGGGAATGCCTTCAACTTCAACAAATCCATATCGGTTACACCCTCCTTAAAAGTTATGCATACTTCCTCAAAATCCCGAATGTGTGTGTATGGATTTTCATTTTCCATACCATGAAAAGTTGGGAGTAGGGGCACCAGATAGGGTCTTACTGCCACATCCTTGGCAGGTGGTATGATGCAGGAAGGAGCACTAACTCTAGGAGGGTGTATGTGGTCCTCATCGACCGCATAGTCGTTGGATTCATAGGAGTTGCTTGCCGACTTTGCCGCTCCTCGTAGAGGATCCAGATATCACTGTGGCAATAATCGACTTCACAACTTTGTTCAATTGGTGCACTCCAACTCTTGCGCCACCGATATTCCTATCCCGGTGATGCATAAACACCTGTGACACTAAAAAGAGGCAAAGCAAAGAACAACAAAGGCTTGCCAAAAGGATTAATGTTAATAAAAAAAAAGAAGACCTGTAAAATAAAACAAATTTCACAGTTGATCGAGTAAAAAAACTTGAAATTTTAAAATAATGAAATTCAAAGGTAAGGTCACCACTCTGTAATTGAGGATTACAAGTACCAATCAACTCATCATTTGTAGTTTGGCACCATCCCCTAAGAATAACATTTGATTCGTACACAAAGAGGGTGCCTAATCAAAATTTTGTATCCTAAATTCTCTCTCCTATCGCGTAGTCGAAGCACTACAGCATAGCTGCCTAGGGTCGAACTTAGGATGGGTTATCATCTACAAAATGACTAGATCATGATTCAAACGGTGAGGTTTATCTCTGATTGATTTGCATTAAAAAGTGTGGTTGTTGTCATTACTGTTAATCCTAAAGCAATTTATAATAAGATGTAAAAAGAATACCTTGAAGTTTTCAGTCACTAGTTTGATATGAGAAGGAGGTGTCCCTGTTATTTCGCATTAGTGGCAAAATGACATATAGTCATTTCCAAAACCGGATCTTTGTTTAACTTTAAAGACCAACCCTCTAGTAACATTCCTATTCAACCATAGCATTTAATGAAAGCATTTAATGTTCATGCTTGAAAATAAAAGGTTTAACCTACTTCTGCCTGTAAATGACATCTAATGATGTCAAGGTATCTACCACAGAATACATCGAACTCTGAAGCATACCGGGTATCGACCAAAGAAAATACATTAAATAGCATTTAAACCTAGTTTAGAAAGTTAGAAACACAAATACGCAAAGACTGCCTATGAAAACAGAACACCTCAGAAACCCACATCAACCACCTTAGCAACCCTCCTCTTCAAGGTTTTGAGGCTTAGCCAAACATCCTTGAGTTGTCATCCTCAGCTGGTGTGTGCTCGGCAAATTCTAGAAAATGAGAGAAAGAGGGAGGAAGAGAGAAAAATGGAACCAAAATGTAGGTTGTATGTAAAGTCATGAATTGAATAGTTAGGTTACAAAATGTCCATAACATGGCTTATAGTCCCTCAACATGGTAATACCAAACTAACCTAAATAATAGGATTACATTGAGGGCAAAAGAGAATTAAACAAACAGAAATGCTTGATCACAAAAATGAAGCATAATTTTCATTATGCACAATGATTTTCGCCATGATAGCTAAATTTCGCTTATCATACCGAAAATTCAAATTTATATGGAATCAAATTTTCGCTTATATTGAAATTTTCGCTTATGATACGGCCTCGCACTATAGCTTTAAAATTTCGCTATGATTGCGAAAATTTCGCTTATCATTGCAAAATTTCGCTATGCCATAAAATGGAATTACAATCTTCTATGTCGCCAGATCTCCGTACCGCATTTCATCTTCCAGCCTTACATTCCATCCCAAAGCTTGATGAAATCGATGAGAATTCATACCAACTCGACATTAATCAGCACAATTTCGATGCCAAGCTTGATATGATGGTGGAAGTTTACGAAACCTGCAAAACTACCAAAAACAACCTCGAAACAAAATCAAGAGTACGCACCTGACCCGCATTACGTCAATCGGCTTATTAATATGATTAGTACGCAAAAGCACTCAAAACCTATCTTAAATAGACTCAAATAGCACTGGGTACTAACTATTAGGTTCCCGATTATGTTGGCCACTTGATTCAACTATTGAATTGCTAAGTCATGAGTGGCGCTCTGAAGAACACATCACCACCCCTAAACTATAGATAAACACCATGCAATTCGTTCTTTCACCAAACTATACCCCACTTGGTTCAAAGCATGAACAATGTGTAGTTCTCACTAGACTGGCTACACCACATCTAGCCCAAGTGATATTAGATCTTTTCCCTGGACTTATTACTCTTCATTCATGCATTTAAAGACGCTTTTCATCGCGTTTCCATTATGGCCTGAGATTCCCAAGTAATGATCCTGACAAGAGGTCATAGGTATACTCTTCCTCTATTGGGAATGGGGAATCCTTTGTAGGCTTCTCAATTATCTTTGAATACCTCAAGCTATACCCAAAAATCACCTAAAGAGGGACCTCCAAGAGGCAACATGGATCAAGGTCAAAGTACAGAATTACCATCCAAGATATCCTTGAGCACCTCCAATTTAAGGATACATGCACCATTGCTATGATGAGACAATCATCTACATATAAATAGATAATCCATATGATTGTCTCATGGTAGGTCTCCGATGAACTTAGTTACTCTTAGCAAGCATCCACATGTCAACTGATCAACTCATGATTACAGTTTATAAGATCCACTGCTTGATCTAATCAAGGAGTATGACATGTTCTAGTATGTCTGGATTAACAATGTCCAGTCTCGTGGATTCTATGACTATAGGGATAATTTAGATACTAACAGAATTGCACATGATAGGATTCTTATTATCATGATCTCATTATGATTTCCTTCATGCTATGTTATGTATTATGGACTTCATTAATCCGATTAAAGATCTTAATCAATTCAATGTACAAATATCCAATTAATGAAGATCTCTTTAAAAGTAATAAAAGGTGTACAATACGTGCTAAGGGTGATTGCCTTTAGAGCACTTCTCTAATGGGGCCCAATATCACGACCCGCTTCAATCTCCCACCAAAAATTTCTTTGTCCACTAACATGTAAGTTGCCAGACTAACCCACCTCTCCTCTGGAATATTGAACCCATCTAAAATTCTTTTAATTCCATCCAAAAATCTGCTTCGTCCCTTAACTAGTTGTCTACTACTTCAGCGTTAGGCTCTCTTGTAAAAGATGGGGGGTTGCATTATCATAAATCTCTTTATGGCTTTCATCTGACTCAATTGGACCTAATTGAACGCGATCTTCTTTAGGGATGGTCAAAACTGTCCTGGGCATCAACACCCCCAAACCTCTTTGAATCTTGGGGTCTCATTTTTTTTAGAGTTTCCCTTAACTCCTTTTGAACTTTCTTTAATTATTTTATTACTAATTCAAGTTCTTTATCTCTTTCACTTCCTCTTCTTCTCGACCTTTCCGTCATTTAATTCAAGTTAAAGCATAAACCAACCACCTTTCAAGGTGAGTAAAATGGAGTATATATATATATATATATATAATTTAAAAGCCCTAATATTAATAGTAGGGGTGAGTATGGTTCAGTTAACTTACCCGTGCCACTAAAAGGAAAACGACCGTTGGTTTTCGGTTTTTCATTTATATAAACCAAAAACCTAACCATTAACATGGTTAACCAAATCTTTGGTTAACCTTTTTTTTTTTTTTTTTGTTAACCATATATTGGTTTTTGGTTAACCAGAATTAAAAAATAAATTTATAATTTCATAATTGTATATTAAAGTTCAAATTCCAATAATTACTATAAATACAATAAAAATGAACAAAAAAAAAGAATAAATTATTATTAATTCATTTGCAATCCCATGACACTTGGTTAATTTATAATACATCCAAATAATATATGAAATGTATAAGATTAGATAATTTAATCACGATTTTTTTAATCAACCATGTTTTAATAACTTCAATAAAAAGAAACTATATCCAAAATAATCACAACTTATAAGGTTGGTCGAATGAGATTAGATAGTCCAATAAGTGTCTTATACTATATATTGCTATATACTACGAATATAAGTATATAAGTATGAAATCTAATGCATAATGTCTTCCTCCAGTTTTGAACATAAACATTATATCAAGATATTAATGCAACCCACCAACCAA
This sequence comes from Tetrastigma voinierianum, assembly GCA_016808115.1. Classification (NCBI taxonomy): domain Eukaryota; kingdom Viridiplantae; phylum Streptophyta; class Magnoliopsida; order Vitales; family Vitaceae; genus Tetrastigma; species Tetrastigma voinierianum. The sequence continues at coordinate 32,234 of JAEQBH010008429.1, read as the reverse complement.
AAAAATTATTATTATAATTCATCCACAAAATTTAAGAAACTATGTGATGGTGCCTAAAATAAAAACAGCCCACAAGCCTAGAGCACAAGCCCAAGGAACGGGCCTTGAAACGGGTTGGCATCCTCCATAGGGCCGACATAAGAGGCTCCCGGGTCGGGAACTCTACCATAACGATGTCCTGTTCCTCACAAGGTCAGCCTGCAGTAACCAGTTCTCTACTACCAACCGTTGATCTATGTGAATCCACGACCACCAAAATGGAATAGTAAGAAAGGAAAGAGTTCCATATCGTGAACTCCATATCAATTAAGGAAAGAAGTGATCCCCACGATTACGGCCTTCTAATTCATCCTTCAGTATTCTGCTAAATACGATAAGGAAGAAAAGATCCCCTACCCAATAAGAGGACGTTGTATCATCATCCAACAAGGAAAGTCATCCACTATAAATACCAAGCAATCCCACCAACGCAATCATACCGCCATCAACAGTTGAATTCTTTCCTTTCCATAAGAAAGAAACTGTCTTAGGCATCAGAGAGCCTAAGAACATCCTCGCTGTACTCATCCTTTCAAAGGTGTGTTATGTACACATTCTAATGATCCAAATTTCAACAAATCTACTCAAGAACCCCATAGTTTCTGTAAACAAGATTCCATAGAAAAAGCACCGCCGGGGCTTTAGGCGCCATCTCGTGGGAATGACTGCTCTCACAAATAAATTGATTTCTTAATGATTACGGTATCAACTCGAACATGAGCAGAGAGTCATGCCAACCCTCGAGGATCAATACCAACAGGATGATGTCGGCTGCCGGACAACCAAAAGACATTAGCTGGAACCTACACGCTACTAGCAACAAGATGGGAGGCACTTTCGTCTCGCCAATCGTCGAGGAGCTGGGCGCACTCACCGGGACAGGTGTAACCACCACAGATCAACAACAGCCAATGGAGGCCGCAACACTACCACACAGAGCAATAACACCTCATACCGAGATCATGAAAAAGAGAAGAAAATAGCTAGACCAGAGGGCAGGATCCCAACGTGCCCCCTGGAGACGATTGAAACAAAGGAACGCTTGACAGGGACGATGGAGGTGAAGAGTCGACCCCTCATCAGAGGGGAAAAGAGGAATGATCTTAGGAGCGGCGGTTCCAGGATATCCAACAAGAGCTCAACCACGTGAAAGAGGCGTAGAATTAAGCCTCCCGGTCTCCATGGACGTTTAGTACAAGAACTAACTCCCATTTATGGCCGAGGTGTTACACTTCCCTCTCCCAACAAAGTTCGTAATGCCTGCATTGAAGCTTCAATGGAACGAAGGACCCCGTAGACCAATTTCACACTACAAGAACCGTAGATGGGTGCTACATGGACACTAAGACTCCCGTGATGCAAAGCTCTCACATCACTTCCAAAGGCCCTCAAGAAACCCGAGGTCCACGCCAAGAGGTTCAACTCAAGTCACCGAGGGTGGACATCCCGATGAAAATTCCATCACCACCTTATAGCTCCTTCCAGCCAGCATCAAATCCAAAGACCTAATGTTATCCATCTCGAAGAACCCTCAGGCAAGCATGGCCGAGGTGCTTTCCAAAGCAGAGAAGAACATTAACGGCGAGGAAGCCCTTATGTCTAATTGGGGAAGCTCTTCCACGCGAAAGGAGAAAAGAAAGGATGAGAAAAAGTGGGACCGAAGCCCCAGGAGACTAAGAGACAAAGACAGATCCCCGCGGAGGGACAGGGAAGATAGAGATCGATCTCCAAAGAGAAGAGGTAACGCCGTGGACCGCTAGGTCCACGAAACAGAGCAAGACAACAAGGAGAATATCCGCGCCTAGGAGACTAAACAGATAGCCCGAGAGGGCTACTGGTTTCAATGAAGTGTAGCGCTGACATTCACACAAATGAGCTCGATATGAGAGACGAACTGGACACCCGACCAACACCCTCAGAAGAGCTGGAACCAATACAACTTGATGACTAGTTCAACACCTCGCTTTACACTCCATCCAAGTTGTTAAAGACGCCAAGGACCTTTCTCATCCACTTCAAACAAAATGTGAAGTATTTGCTTGAAAGAAGAGGACACGTGGAGAATCGACCTCCGGAAGAATCATCACCCACAAGCTAAATGTCAATCCCTCTTCAAACCTCAAACATAAGAGAAGATGCTTCACCTCAGAGGCGTAAAAGCTATCAACGAAGAGGTTAACAAACCTCCAAGCCCGAACTATCCTGAGGTGGATTAACTCACTAGCCGGGCTAACGTAGCCTCGCCAAAAAGAAAATGGCAAATGGCGACTCTGCATTGATTCTACAGACGTCAACCGAGCTTGCCTGAAAGACAGTTTTCCCCTACCTCGGATCAACCTCATAGTAGATGCCACCTCGGGTCACGAGCTCCTCAAACATAGACGCCGTGCCACAACCGTATTAGATGCACCTCCCACGACCGAGAAGACCTCCTTCATGACTGACAAGGACGACATATCGTGATGCCTTGGGTTGAAAAAAGTTGGAGCCACTTATCAGAGGCTAGTAAACAAGATGTTCCAAAAACATATCGGCACATCCATGGAGGTGTATATAGATGACATGCTAGTAAAGTCAATCAAGGCAGAGCTCCATGTCAACCACCTAGCCGGGGAGTTCTAGGTCCTGAAGGACTACAAGATGAAGTTAAACCCAACCAAGTGTGCTTTTAGAGTCTCCAGAAGGAAGTTCTTGCTCTATAGTCACCACCGCGAATGAGGCAAATCCAAACACAAGAGTCGTGGCTCAACATGCGATCGCCCTTAAACGCAAAGAAGTTCGCTTTAACCGGGAGCAATAGATACGCCGAGTCGCTTTGTGTCCAGATCAAGTGACAAGTGTCAGCCCTTCTTTCAAATTCTGAGAAAGGCCTTCCAATGGGATGCCCACTATGAGGAGGCGTTCACAGCGCTGAAAACCTACTTTAGCTCTCCCCCTATTCTGGTAAGTCCCTCCGAGGGAGAACTCCTCACACTCTACTTAGCCATCTCCGATTTCTCGACTAGTGCCGCCCTAGTCAGAGAACGAGAGACAACCAGGTGAACAATCTGACACTTACTTATTTCAGGTGAGAGATACTAGACAGATCATCTGATATTACGCCATCACACCAGGTGATCTTTGCCAGCCCCATGCTGATTATTTATCAATTAAGAATACCTAATAGCAACATTGCACAAACCAAAACCCTTTGGAAGACTGGTGAAATGGGTCATAAAGCTAAGTGAGTTCGAAATTAGGTACAAGCCAAGAACAATGATCAAAGGGAAAATTTCGCGCACTTCATCATGGAATCCACTCCCAGAGCCTCGAAAACCGCCTGGCCTAGCATCCGACCTCCCCATCTGGAGATTGTTCGTAGATGGGGCCGCCAATGTTCAAGAAAGTAGAGCAAGCTTGACTCTGACCTCCCCGGATGGGATCGACATGGAATATGCACTCAGATTCAAATTCCAAGCCTCCAACAATGAAGCCGAATATTAAGCCGTCATTGCTAGACTAAACCTCGCCCACTCTATGGAGGCTGATCAACTGGAGGTATGTAGCAATTCTCAACTGGTGGTAAAACAGATAGAAGACGACTGCGAAGCAAAAGGCAAGAAGATGATCCGTTATCTCAAGAAGGTACGTGAGTTGCTCAAAAATTCGTATGGGTTCAGGTCAAACACATCCCAAGGACGGAGAATTCACGGGCGGACGCCCTCGCTAAGCTAGCAACCATACCGTAAGAAGATTTGGACAAACGGGTTTCGGTCGAGCACCTCATGGAACTTTCAATAGATGTCAACGGTGATGAGGTCCCCAAAGAATGACCGCATCACAGATGGATCCCATTTGGGACTACCTACTAAATGGGATATTGTCAAGCAATCTGAAGGAAGCATCTAAACTAAGAGCAATGTCGCCCAATTCGCTTCTTTATGGACCTTATAAATCCTGGGAAGTTTTTCCACACCCCTCCTTAAATGGCATAATATGCAGGAGGTTGATAATTATGCATCGAGAGGTGCACGAAGGCATCCGTGGCAACCATATCGGTCGAGCCTCGCAGAAAACCCCAGGCAAGGCCTGATCGACCACGATGCTCAAAGACGCCACAGAATTAGTCAGAAAGTGCAGAACCTGCCAAGAGCATGCCAAGATCTCTCATTTCCCAGCCAACCCATTGACCTCGATTATAAGCCCCGTCTTTTAGCGCTGGGATTGACAAAATCCCCGGCCACTGCCCATTGGGAAGGGTCAGTGCAAGTTCGCTATTGTAGGAGTGGACTACTTCACTAAATGGGCTGAGGCCGAGCCATTGGCGATAATCACCGAGCAAAAAGTGCGCAACTTCGTTTGGCGGTCCATAATCTGTAGGTTCGAAGTCCCAAAAGCACTAATATCAGACAATGGAAACAGCCGACAAACTGCAGATCTCGTAAGCTTGCGCCGAGCCCTGATCAAGAATTACTATTCGCTCCCACTTCATCCACGCCCAATGGATAAGCATAATCACTATAAGGACTTCAAGGAAGCATTGAAGACTAAGTTGGAAGACCATAAGGGAAAATGGGTGGGATACCTCTCAGAGGTACTATGGGCATACATAACTACACGCAAGTCTGCAACCCAAGAAACTCCGTTCGCCTTGGCATTCGGCACCGAGGTGGTAGCCCCTATTGAGGTTAGGCTAGAGTCACCGAGGGTCAAGTTCGCGAATACCAAGCGCAACGAGGAGACTCTCCGCTCAACCTTTTGATCTCCCGAAGAAGTTGAGCAAGCTTTGAAGCTTTCCCAAGGACTACCAATAAAGACAAAGAAGGTACTATGATCGAAAGGTCGCCTATTAGCTGTTCACGACCTAGTACTCAAGAAACTTTACCAAAGAAGGAAGGATCTCTACTCACTCTGAAATTGGGACCCAATTGGGAAGGACCCTATATCGTATCACGAGTAATCCGTCCTGGCAACTATAAGCTCCAAACATAGGAAGGAAAGACCCTACAACACCCCTGGAATGTCGAGCACCTCAAGCGATTTTACCCAAAAACCTCCAATTGTACTTATTAATAAAACGCAACAATTCTACTTTCGCTTAAATAAAAAATTTTCTATTTTCTATTTCCACCACTTTGTAAATCATATAAAGAAAAGCCAAGAGACTTGTTAGTCGAACCTGACCTCAAAAGGCCCTGGGAAGATACAAAAAAACAAACATCAAACAAGTACACACGTTTCAAAATCAGATTTTTATTACGCTTATCTCATAAAATTACAATCGCAAAGTCGTTTCACATCTCGTAAAATTACAATCAACAAAGTCGCTTCTACATCAATCGTTTCACATCTCGAAAAATCACACCGTGAAAACACCCGCCAAGGCGAAACCACAAGAAAGAGAAAGTGAAAAAGAAGGAGAAAGAGAAATAAAAAGTGAGGAGAGGTATAGCAGAAGGAACGGGCCTTGAAGCATTCAAAGCACGCCGCCCCTCCAAGTACGACCGACCCAACCACTAAATGGCGGTGGCTATGAACAACGTGAACCTAATAACCACAGACTAGGGAACAACGCAACTCCTACAAATGGCAGAACATCGAAACCAAACATCAGCCTACAACCACCAAACATACTCAACGCAGTGGCGATCAAACCCTGAAGCTTCATCATGTATGAACTCCGATTAATTATCGGTTATAGGAAGGAGGTCAGAGCGAGTATAACACACACCATCGAAGAAAGGCAGTTATTTATAAAGAAACCTGGATCAGAAGGAATTCCCTAAGCCCGGTCTTACCCGGTGTGAGTCCAACCGAACCCGGGACGCCTTATTATTTCTTTATTTTACGTGTTATTAAATCTCTCTTTCTTTTTTCAAAATGTCGCGACCCTAATCCCCCCGACCTAATATGATCCAACCTGAGTCTCATGATCTGACGTTTTCATTTATCTTATCAAAACATTTATTAATTCATTTAGTTGCAAAAGTGGTTTCAGCTATGCTTCCATGATCATTTACAAATTTAAAGCAATCTCTAGGGCTCCATAAACATTAACAAAATACATTTACAAAGAGAGATTATATGCCCTTTCAAAATGATACACAAAAATCAAGTTTCGTATTTAACCCTTTTTGTTTACAAAATACCACTTGTTCAAAAGATGATATGCAAAATTTTGAGCATACACTTATATCAGTACTCTTCTATGACTCGATGCTTATGCATCTTGGCCTTCTCTTTCTCTTTACTCCTTTCGACACTACATTAGATAAACTACACGCCAAGCATTTTCTATGCTTTTAGTGGTCTTCTATACGCTTATTCCAATATTCAATTTAACTCGCATGCATTTCGGCCATTAAACCATGCTTACATCAACATATACTCATGCTATCTTACTCGCATGCTTTAATATCCAAATCATTTACCATATCATATCATTTATCAATGCAACACCATTTCACAATCAATTCATGAGATTTAAGCATATTCATAAAAATCCTATTACACTCGTCAATGTTGGCTATTTCACCTTGACTATGCAATTCACGATTTTTGGCGGATTCCGTTTGATGAATCCCGCCCTTATTATCATTCCCATCGTGTTTATACATTTAATCACCTTTAGCTCCCATCATGGTCGGGGATGCCGCTTTGCATCCCCCGACACGTGGTATCACTTTATTCGAAAATCTTCCATCATGTCGGATGTCGCTTGGTGCACCCGACATGTATCAATTAAATGCTATGACGCCATCATGGCGGACCCAACAGAATCCCGCTAAGCTGACATTTCTTCAATGCCACGCCATCACACGATGCCGATTGCGAATCCCGCCGCGGGACATTGTACACTCTCAAGCTCTCGTGACGGATGCCGATTGGTGAATCCTGGCCAAAGGTTAATTTGATATCATTTAATCTTACATTTATGACGGATTCCGTTTGATGAATCCCATTTTATCATCATTCACATTTATTCACTTTCAATTATCTCATTTCATTCCCTTTTCGTAGTACCTTTTAAAGATATACTCCATCTAATGTACTATATCACATACCATTCATGTACTCGATTCATGTACTCATCTATAGTTAATTGGTAAACTACCAAAATATTTAATTAAGGATAGAGTCGAGAACAAACCAAAGTCGTCGAATCTAGCTTCCTTCTCTTTCGATCTCGGTCCTAGGTTAGCATCACACCATTCCTAGTCAATGGTAACATTCACGTCACTCTTAGTGAATAACAATTTTAGCTAATTAAAATTTTATTTTTACAAAGTCTTAAGTTAAGACACTAAGTTCCGCTCAAGACTTCGCTTCGCCTTGCCAAGTGAGGTACTAAGACATTTTTCACCCTATCTCTAACCTTAATCAACCCCATTAATCGCTTAGGTCCCTAGACATCGGTACACGAATACGGGACCTAACGATGTGAAAACATGTCAAACTAGGGTCACTGAATTACATGTACCTAAGATACGTTCAACATGTACCTGGCATACGTTGGCCACTTCGGGTACCTAAGACATGTTCAACACGTACTAGCATGTCAAGCACGCTCTTTTTTCACCATGTGTACCGGTACAACTTGACATGTACCGGTACATGTTCTCGTTTTCTGCCCAAAAGTGTTTGGGATTTTTCATTTTTACTCATTTTTTCATCCACCAATCTTCTCCAATACATCCCATATCAAAAATCCACCATGGAATCACTTCAAAACAACTCCAATAGTGGTTTAGAATCAATGAAAATCCATTCTCCTCAAGTTAGGACTTTTCTCCTAAAATCCAAATCATAGAAGATGAGGTTAGGGTTTGATCTATTACCTTGAACCTCTTCCAATCTCTTCTTGTATGGTGTTTGATCCTTTAGGAGCAAGAAGTGGGAAGAAATCACACCAAAGCTTGATCTCTTGCAAACCCTAGCTCTTCCTCCTTTTCTCCCCTTCTCCAAAAACGTGATGTGTCTAAAATGAGCACCAAAGACCACTGTCTTTAAAATCCTCGATGTAAGGCCAAGTGTTTGGCCGACACCCCTTCCTCATTTCCCATTTTTTTTTCTTAAGTCACTTAATTCTTATAAGGCCTTGTTTGGCCACCCTATAAATCCAATTTTTCATTTTTGGCATTCTAGCTCTTTGTTTCACTTTCCCTATCATTTATCATTTATTTCATATTAGCATTTAAGCTATCATTTGACCCTTATGTCCTCATTTTACAATTTTTTTCCACATTTTCCTTTTTTCACTTGGGTATAGTTCCTGGTTCAATCAATTTCTCAACTTAGCATATAATATTTAATCATATGCCCACGCTTTAAATTTACATTTCACAATCTATCAAATTACCTTAAAGCCCAAGTTTGATCTAATTCATACCTGTGAATATATAGTAAAATTATTATAACAATTCTAGGGTATTTTTGGGGCGTTACATGGACGCCTAGGGAAGCCACGCAGTCTGTTCCGATTCTCCATAGACCTACATTAAAATAGTGCACGCTTTCCCAACGAAAGGAAGACTCCAAAGATTTCACGTATTCACCAGGAGCCAAGGAGCCCGACATAGAAGGAGCCACGTAGCCCAAAGAAAAGATCCATAGCTCACCCGTGAAGCCAAGGATTCCTGATATCGAAGAGCCAAGCAGCTCAGCAAAAGAGTCACATAGCTCAGTTCAGGAGCCAAGGAGCTCGGATATAAAAGAGCCACGTAGCTCAGTTTAGGAGCCCAAGAGCTCGAATATTGAAGAGCCACGTAGCTTCGCAAAAGAGCCATGTAAATTTCACCGGAGCCAAGGAGCTCTGATAGATGTTGAGCCACGTAGCTAATCAGGAGCCAAGGAAAGCTCTGATAGCACCAAGAGCCACGCAGCCTAAAAGAGTCACGTAGCTGCTAAGGGAACCAAGGAGCCCTGGACATGTGCAGCCACGTAGCTCGCCCAGAGCCCAGAGGACTAATATTGAAGAGCCACGCAGCTCAGCAAAAGAGCCACGTAGCTTAGTTCAGGAGCCAAGGAGCTCGGATATCGAAGAGCCACGCAGCTCAGCAAAAGAGCCACGTAGCTCAATTCAGGAGCCCAGGAGCTCAATATTGAAGAGCCACGCAGCTCAGCAAAAGAGCCACGTAGCTTAGTTCGAGACCCGGCTCTGATATCAAGAGCCACGCAGCCTCAAAGAAAAGAGCCACGTAGCTCGGTCAGAGCCCAGAGCTCTATTATCAAGAGCCACATACTGAAAGAGCCATGTAGTCGCCTTGGGGAGCCTCAAGGCCTTGATATTAAAGAACCATGTAGTTCACCCGAGAGCCCCGGGGAGTTCTGGAGCACATGAACCATACACCCACCCAAAGGAGACACGGCTTCAAAGTTCGTCACGAGCCCAATAGCCTGGCCACAGAAGAGCCCACGTACCTCGGGGCCTTAAGAAGCCATATAGCTCCGTCTCAAAAGAACCATGAGACCCAGCTTCTGGGAGCAACTCGGCCATCAAGAGGTCACGTGGCCCTACTTGCAGCAAGGATCATAGAATTCAGTCCATTCAGAAGCCATAAAAAGGGTGAAAAAAGCAAAAGACTCAGAGAGCATGAATATACGAATCAACGTTTCAATAAAGGTCAAAATCGCACACATATACAAGGCCAAGGCCACCAAAGTGAAGAAGAATGATTTAAAAGCCTAAGTATCTAAGACCCGCAAAGAGGGTCTGGGTTAAACACCCTAGGTCATCTTCCTCGCTTGCTAACTGATTCCATCCGCCCCAATGAGAATCTGAAAATCAAAACGCAAACTCGGGAAGACCTTAGAAGCTCTGCACTAAAGAGAGCCAATCTGAGGCTCATAAGGCGCATGCTCATCCCCACCCTGAGATCACCCCTTCCTTCCGAGCCACTCAAGCACCGCACCGGGAGGTCACACACGGCCCTCATGCAGATCGCCTGGCCGGGGGCACCACCGTGCCTTCCCTACTCGAGATGTCTTGGAAGACCCGACTCAAGGTCGTGGTCTCAGACGCAAATTTCGTCCCTAACCGCCGCAGCCTCCCGGTACGACTGTTAGCCTTGACAACCCGCAGCTCGCCCCTGGCCGTCTTTAGCTCCTCCCTGGCGATCTACAGCTCATCCTCGACCATCCGCAGCTCATAAGCAGCAGCCCTCAGCTCATCCCGAGCCTTCTTCTCCTGTTCCTCAGCTCGCAATTTCACCGTCAAGGTATGCTTTAGGTCGATATGTGCATCGCTACATCCTAGCTCAGATGTTACACTTGAGTCGGCAGGTCGCCTCTCCGAGGTCGTGGCGGCGACTTCAAATGAGACTCTTCTTCCGCCCGACAGAATTTCTAAGAGATAAGCCCTCTTCGCCAAGCTCTTTACATAGGTAGCCACCTACCGGAACAAGACAAAGGTAAGGGCAAATCGAAATCAAAGATAGGACAAACAAATAAGGGTGTCCGGACATATAGTGGTTGCTCCCTAAAGTGATAAGGCCAGAACATCCTCAACAGACATGGCATCCGCCCTCTTGAGATCAGAATCCCGTATGATGGACGATACGGCCCCGGCGGCAAGCTCTAAGTTGGAAAATAGGGAATCCTCCTCCCCTTTGGGTCTAAAGTAACCCCTTCCCTTGTCCTCCGATGTCGTAGGAGGACGCTTGAAGTCTTATTTCCAGGACTCCGAACAAACAGTGCACGTTGTGCTGAAGCGAAGCCTCCCGAGGAAATTTTCGGGCCCGCCACCTTGGACACCTCGGCCATGGATGGAGGTGCCCTACCTCTCGCTGGAACTTGGTCAGACGACCCCCACCCTTTAGCAGTCGACGGTGGAGAAGGGCTCCCAACCTCGGGACCTTACCCCGAATCGTAAGGTTGCTCTCGAGATGAGCCTAAGCTTTACACTTAACGCTCCTCTTCTTCTTTGCCAACGACTCGACGAGCTTGGAGCTCTTCCCGAGTGGGTTTCATGACTGAGGGCCCCTCATAAGAAGTCTTCATGAAAAAGGGCAGAGAGGGCCTCGAAGCCGAGGCTCGAGAAGGAGACACGCCAGAAAGCCAGGGAATGTCCAACCTAATCGCCGAGTACACCAAGGGGGCGGCACTTACAACTTCCGCTTCACCTTCATCCCTGGGCAGGCCGGCGACACCAAGACCGGCGACAAACTCAAAGAAAAGCTAGAAAACACTCTACATGGATTTCGTCATAAGCTAAACCCAATTAAACGCAAACGGAAGCTCACAGAGGTTCTCGGGGGTAGTCCAGGCGGTCGGAATACCAAGCATGTCTTCTCGATCAACCGGATTATATTCCCAATTATGACCACCCACAAAGAAATACCATTCCTTCTAGTGTTTGTGGGAAGATGGGAGATCCGAAATAATCAGCTTGGCATTTGAGCGTTTAGCGATGTACAGAAAGCACTCCGCTAACTCCTTCACGTTAAAGAAGTCTAAGAGAAACGTAATGCTAGAGACTCCCTGAGACCTTTATCCCCGAAGATCCACCAGCACGACCAGACGCCCAAAAGTCAGTTAGGCCGGCCACATTAAAATGCTGCAAGACGCTGATGCTGGATGCAAGAGGGAAGCTTGAGTATTACTCGAAGGCCGGCTTGAAGAAGCAAACCACCTTCGGCACTTGAACGATGTAGGAAGTAAGAAAGTCAGGGCACCAAACCCGAACACCAAAGGGAGGCCTGTAGCGAGAGGCGAAATTATGTCCAAAAGAGGGTTCGAACCGACTAGGGCCCACAGCTTCGACATTCTGTACAGCCGCCCTCAAGTAGGCAAAGCCGCTAGATACCTTGGATTCATCACCACTCCTTCCTCCGCCATGAGAGAAGTGGGGACCACCGAAGGGACCGATCGACACACAGCAGGACGACCGAACCCCTCCCTCTCTGATCTCGCCCCAAGTCCGAGCCCCAGTAGAACCACCCCCATGCAGACTAGAAGGACTACTGGGCCCAGAGGAAGTCTTTACATTGAGTAAGTGTATGGAAGGCGGACAAACGATAAAAGGGAAAAATTTCGCAAAAGTGGGAAATATGGACAAACGATCACTGAGACCCACAAACCAAAACAAGTAAAGGTACACAGGGGAAGAAGAAGAAAGACGTACTGAACCAGGGAAAGGGACACGAGAAACAACTCCAAGCGAGACAGAACAGTAGAAATCACCCAAGACAATCCTACGCGATACTGTGAGTTCGAGCAAAAGTCCGAGGCCATAGAGAAAGAAAGGCTCAAGAAGAGGGAAACAGAGAAAGGAGGAACTTATAAGAAGGATTAAAGAACAAGGGGAATACGGTTCGAGTAACTACAGGACACTTCAAAAACACCGGGAACGCCAATCAAAATGTGAGCTCGAAAAATCGAGAAGCCATCACATCGCAATACAATTGACGACGGCAAGCCTAGTCCAACAAACCCTGTCTGGCCACGTGGAACTCGTCGCTCAATCCAAGAAACGATTCAGCCCCCGCCCAAGCCTGCCTGCGTGGGCCGGAGGCAACCGATGGTGCCTAAACAAAAGCAATTTACGCCCAAAGCACAGCCTAGGAGCGGGCCTGAAATGGGCCTGCATCCCTCCATGTGACACCTGCAAGAGGCCTCACCGGGGAACTCCACCCATAACGATATCCCTGCTCCCCCCCAAGGGCTCGGGCTCTTGTGGTCAAAACTAAGCCCAATTGGCCGAACAGTGACGAGGGTAATCCCACCGACCGCCAAGGAGCCAAGAAAGGAAAGCACTCCATATTCGTGGACCCGACATCAATTACAGCAGCTGATCCCCACGATTACGGCCTTCTAATTATCCTAAATGTTCAGCTAGCGATAGCGAAGTTAAAAGATCCCCTACCCAATTAGAGGACATCAGATCATCCAACAAGGAAAGTCATCCACTAGAAATACCAAAGAATCCCACCAAAGAAAGGTACACACAATCATGTCGCCATCAACAATAATTCTTTCCTTCCGTAAGAAAGAACTTAACTGAAAGATTCGAGAGTCAACAAGTGATCCGCCAGACCATCCTTTCGCAGAAGGTTGCAAGTTATTCGACCCATCCAAATTTCAACAAATCACCGAACCCCCATAGGCTCCAAATTTCAAGATCGATAGAAAAGCACCGTCACTATGAATAAACCTGGAATTATACATACAAAATATCAATATCACATTTATAAGATTATTTCATCCTAACTACACACTCGCTGTGATATATATGGAATTTTAAATTATAAACAATGTTAACTTCCATATATAAATTTATTTTCATAATAGATATTATATACATTGTATTTATAATTTTATAAAATATTATTTTTATTTTTGCTTTTAACCAAAACTACTCGCTTATATTTTGTAAACCTAAACTAAATCAATTGAGAATTAAGTAGAACATAAAAAGAAAGTCAAATCGACTAACAATTAACCTATTTTTTCACAGTTTTATTTCTCAGATCGGTTTGCTCTTATTGTTTTGTCACCCACCCCTAATTAATAGTCACCATATACATTTTATTAAAAAAAAAAAAACCACTACAACAATTGATGCTAGTATAATTAAACAATCACAAAACAAAAAATAATAATAAATAAAATATTCCAAATGCTAATAAAAAAATGTTACTAAATTTATAGTCAATCAAACTATTTAACACATGAATTCACAACTTCAACACAACTATTCCTCATAACACATAACATTAATCCCAAGGTAACTCCATAACCTAGGCTCTAATACTATTGTCACGCACTCCAAAAGTCGAAATATGATCCCAAACCAAATATTCTCGACCTCAAAGATTTCTACTTTATCCATGGTTAGGGGTTGTTCATTGGTCCAAAACCTGATCGGACCACTTGAAACCTGATTAACACACACCCAAGACCTAGAGACTAGACCAATCCAAAACTAAACCCGACCCCAAGTACTTAGTTTTCCTAAATTATGTTTTATTTCTTATATGATTATATCAAGAATTGTGCAATAAACATATATATGAGTTATATCTATTTCTCGCACAACCACTTATAAGTTGTACTATTTCACTATATATGTAATATGAGCTCTGAGCATGCAAAATATTAATGCACCACATATATTATATGAGCAAACATAGTGTTCAACATAGTAGTTGATTTATTAGTGCCCAAAAATTGCTATTTTGAGCCCTATTTATTGTAGGTTTTGAGCGCTTTTTGTGTACTAATCAACTGAATTAACCTAATTTGCACATTAAGGTCCCCGCGATTCTACTCAATCATGATTTTGTGGCTAATTTGTAGTTTTTGCAAGCTATCAATGCCAAGGTTACCGAAGGTCACTAAGCACGAAGAATTGAAATAAACTCAACATTGCAGATCATAATCAAAAGGAAAGAAGGAGTGTATAAGAGAAAGAAGAGAAGTATAGAATTTCAACACTACAAAGTAAAATTGCACCATGGCAAAATTTCAGACTAGTCAAAATTGCCTTCCTCGCTAATCGTTCATCCCCGCCTTTGACATTTTGACTTTCCTTTGTCACTTTTTGGTTTTCTTCCCATTTTGCCCTCCTTGTTTAATGTCTTTTGAGGGTATTTTGGTATTCTATCCTATTTGTAGCTCTATATAAGCTCAAACTTGTAGAGAATGGGGGATGGATTTTTTGGTGGACTTTTGGTGGAAATACAAAGCAGCAGTAAGTTTTCCCGCTGCTTCCCTTTTCTTTCCTCTTCTTGCATTTTCCCACTTGCCAAACACCCCTTGAGGATGACAACTCAAGGGATGGTTGGCTAAACCCCCTCCATCCTTAAAGAGGAGGGCTATTAGGCTTTAGAACTGAGGTAAACTGACGGTTCTCACGTTTTTAATGCTAGCATTTATGTTCATTACGTTTCTATCTCTCACTCTAGGCTCAAACCGCCTTAAATATACCTTGATTAACCCGTATTTGGCAAGCTTTTTGGGTTCAGTGGATGCTTATTACTAGATCCACTGACATCCGGTTAGTTGCCCTCTATTAGTTATTGTAGGGTAAGTTTAAGCCCTATTTATTGTAGGTTTTGAGCGCTTTTTGTGTACTAATCAACCAAATTAACCTAATTTGCACATTAAGGTCTTTGTTATTCTACTAATCGCATTTTGTGGCTAATTTTGTAGTTTTTGCAAGCTATTAATGCCAAGATTTGTTTGAGTCGGTCCAAGCACTAAGAATTCAAGTCAACTCAACATTGCATTTGAATCAAAATGAAAGAAGGAGTGAAGGGCATATTCTCTCATCGGGAAGGAATTTGGTTCCTCATGAGCACTGCTCATCCTACAAAGACTATTCACAATTCACCCACTATTCAATTCATCTCCGCTTTTTGACGTTGTGCCCCTATTGAGTTTCACTTTTTGCTTATTCCCATTTTGTCACTGTAATAGTTAACTACTTTTGTTCATTTTGGTAATTTGTATTGTTTTGGGGGCAGTATTTAAAGCCCAAGCAAACACTGTAATGGGAGACTTCACTTTCGACAATAGAGAGATAGTAGGCGGGGGTTTTCCCACTGCTTTTCTTCTTTTCTCCCATTTTCTCTCATTTTCTTTCCACTTTCTCACTAGCCAAACACCCTCCGAGGATGACAACTCGGAGGATGAGCGGCTAGAACCTCTGGGTTCCTAAGTGGTCATCAATAGATCTAGAGCAAAATGAGGAGTTCCCCATTTTTCACGCAAGTACTCACTGTCATCCGTGTTCTTTACTCTAGGTTTAGATCCCTTCGATTCATGTTGAATGTGGTCGTGAAGATCGCAATCTCAGAGTACCTACTTTATGCTTATTACTAGATCTCGTGATGTTCATTAGTTACCATTTATTACCCATTGTAATGTGAGTCAAGGAGACTCGTTTGCACTGACTGAGAACATTAATGGCCAGTGAATGCCATTTTCAGAGAGATTTAATAAGGGTTAGTTTTTATATCTACATGAAGATCCGGTTCGGGAGATGACTATAGGTCACCTCCCAACGGGAGGAAAAGATCCCTGGTAACCCTACTTACCCTAGAGACTTAAACCGACCCCAAAATCTCATTTACCCTGTAGACTTAAACCCTGAAGACCTAACGCTTTAAGGAGCCTCTATTTTACATTTTACTTATTTTATTTTCAGCCCCGCAAACAATCAATCCTCACTGCTTTTAACACCCCAAATCCAAACGAAATTCACTCGGGCCAATCAATGCGAGTCATTTGTACAAAGAAAACTCATCCATGAGTTCAATTTAGACTCACTATACCGCAAAGAGCTTTGCTACGGCAGTAGGAGCTTTAGGATATAAATTTTGTTGATTCCGCATACCTACTGTGGCACGAATCATTGACTTAAAATAAACTAATCAAATTCTTAAATACCATATACATGTCTAAAGTTTAAAGCCTAATACATTATACACATAACTTGTAAGTTGTAAGAACAAAATAAAGTCCTATATTACCGTATAGTTACAAAAACAAAATCCTAACAAACACAATAAATTCAAGTATTTTTCGAAAGGACTATAGATAAAGATAAAGAATCATTTATTTATAAATAAATAATAATGAACTATCTATTTGTAAATAAATGATAATAAATTATCTATTTCTAAATAAAGATAAAGAATTATCTAATTGTGATAAATAATAATAAGTGATAAATGGTTATTAAATTTGATTATAATATATAAAATATAGAATAACATAAATTTTTTACCCTAGTTCTAAAAAAAAAGTTTTAAAAATCGAAGTTTGGTTTTTTTTTTCGATTTTAGATCGAACTAGACTAGAACTCAGATTTTTTTTTGAAATCGAGATCAGGACCGACCTGCCTCTCATGTCTAGTCCAAAGCCTAGAACGACATTGATCCGATTTTTCAGTCTAGATCGATTTGAGAACAACTCATCCATACTAGCAATCAAAATGATATAGATATACACATTATCTATAACTAATAAGTATTCTTATAAATTCATCAATATTTCAAAAGATATCCTTGAAGTTAAATTTGCAATTCCCTAAAATAGCAAATATAACTTCTAAAGTATATTGTTTATTAAAATCAAACTACAAACAAATCAAATAGACATAAAGATGTTTGACATCACTAAAATCTCATGGTAGATTAAAACTCAATTTATTCATCTTTCTCAAGCTATTCCAGGGCATCTTGAATTGTTTTGAACACTCCCAAGCATTGTCTATGGTTCCTCATAAACTAATTCTGCATCTAAAAATCATAAAATAAAAAATATATGAAGGGGTGAGCATTCCTTGTTGCTTGGTAGGGTGCTTTCCATGTTGCTCATGAACTAATTTTGCATCTAAAAATCATAAAAAATAAAAATAAAAATAAAAATGAAGAGGTGAGCATTTCCATAAAAAGTTGCTCATCAGTGCTTTTCACCCAGATAGTGGATAATTAATATTTATGATACTTCTTAAATGTGATTTATAGTTTAATTATATGAGATAAATAAATAAACACCAATTTACAAACATCATACCTATCGCACACAATAAAAACATATTTACCACAATTTATTTAATGTAATTAAATAAATAATAAATAAATATATACATGTATACATGCACAACACACATATATTAATAATCGCAAATTATTGTAATCCAACATAATTTCACATAATTCACTCATTTTTGAATCCACCAACCACATACAAATGATGTGTAAATGTAGTGAGACATGCGCTATGTAATGCGGCTATTGTTTTCGGGCCTTTTCTCAATCTAAGGATATGCGTCCATACCTCCAATATACTCCCTATTCGGAGTCTTCCTAGGGTAGATTTGTGCCTTCACCCTAGGACCATCCTTCTTAATTCTCGCCTTATTCCTTCATATCACTATTTTTTTATTTTTTTATTCACTCAACATTATTATCGGGCCTAAGAGATGCGGAAACACCATGAATCAACTTTCACAACTTCACAAATAACTCAATTTAATAAATTATTCATAACTAATAAAACAAAAATTAATAAAAATTACACAACTGCACAATACATAATTTTCACCAATTTCACATACATATAAATACAAGTCTCATAAACAACTCGCCTCAATTGTAAAGCAAGAGAAAAATTCAATTTTTATGAAAAATGGTACAACGGTAATTTCGGTTGGAAAATGGAAATTTTCTAGATCTCAGATGACGAAATAGACTGTGTCGTTAAATTCGTCTCGCGAGGAAATCTAGTAACCTAGAAAGTTTCGGTGTTCAATTAAAGACCAATCAGAATATTTGCAATTTTTGGGTGATAAATCGTTAGTGACCGGGCGAGATTTTTAAAATCTCGGAAGTCGAGAGAAAATGGCGTGAGTTAAGTTCATTTAAAGAATTGGATTGAAAGAAATAAAATTTTCGGAAAGAAAACGGACTCGAATGAGGTAATATAAGTTATGTATCAAATAATAATAATAATAATAATAATAATAATAATAATAATATAATATTATAATAATAATAAAATGAAAAAAAAAATCATCATAAAAAAGGGGGAGGAGAGGTCGTCAGGAGGGAGCGTTGGAGACAGGGAGGAGATATTTTATTTTTTATTTTTTCTATCTTAGCTTCTTTTTCATATCTCACAATCGGATCGTGATTTTGTCGGGCGAGAGCAAAGGGGAATTACGAGTATGCGGTGAGAGCTACGCGTGAACCTTACCAAGGGTGGAGTTTTGACAAAACTCAGAGTGAGGTAAGGGATTTATCCTACTTGGGTTTTACAACTCTTTATTTAAGTGTTTTATAATGTTTTGGTTGGATTGAGGCCTTGAACGGCCGTTTGATCGGTCCCAAAACTTGGGACCGAATTGTTAATTTATGGAACTAAATTCTGATGTATTTGCTCAAGGGCACTTGGGTGGCTAATGGTGTAATTTATTCCATGGATTGTGTTGTGATATGCATAAGGGTGGAATGGTCATTGGATTTCGGGTTCACAAGGTGGAGCCAGAGCGTTGAAGCGGGCGTGAATAAGTAACCACAGGGTTTCGCATTTCACGTGAATAGTGACACGGAAATAAATTTTTGTGTGAAAACGTGTTTGGTGATAATTCAAGTTGAATTGCTAAAGTGTTTGATCATTAGCCCACGTGAGCTAATTTTTGTGTAATGGATTGATTTGTGGAAATGAATAGGTTAATACATGATTCTAATGTGTTAACACAGTGACATAATTATATGGAATATATTTGTGTTTGTAGGCCATTGGAGATGAAATTGTGATTTGCTCAATTATATGGAATATAATTGTGTGTGGGCCATTGGAGATGAGATTGTGAATTGCTCAAATGAGCTAATTTGGGTGATGTTTGATCAATATTGAATAGCTCAAGTGAGCTACTTTGGGTGATGGTTGATCCATGTTAAATTACATGTGGTGTGAATGTAATTTGTGAATATATGCATAAGTATTGATATATTTGTATGAGTATTGAAATGGCATAATGCATTTCATATGCACCGAATTAACTAGAAATTAGGTGTGAGGTGCGTAGCGTGAATTTACTACACGGCGAACATGATTGCGAAGGAGATTGCGGAGGATGATTTTCCGAAGAATGGGGTTGGGAGACAATCCAACAGATCATTTCGGATGAAGACCATGACTGTTTCGGGAAGTTCTCCAACACATTCGCCTCGGAGGGTAGTCCCATCTTTTGACCGAATCTCGGTAGTATATTTTCAAGAACAACAGGTTTTGTTTTGAAAATGATTATTTTTCTCATACATGGCTTATGCAAGTGTGAGGGAGTCGGTGAGGACTCGAAACATGGGAATGAGCATGTAGACATTCAAGTAGGATCACGTATTTACTTGAGTGTATGTTTAAATTAGACATTAAATATCTGCTTAGGTGGAGAAATAACGTTTAGGGTGATTAATTTCTCTTGGGCGATAACTACGCCCCAGCCAGAATATTTTTAGTCTGAGGGAGCGTTCGAGGCATTATTTCCATTTAGGCTTATTTTGAAGAAAGTCGGGTTGTGGCTTTGATGTTTTTTGATTAATATGTATTAAATTGTAGATTTTAATATGTATTTGTGATAAAATGTTATAACTCTTGGACTATTAGAATATAGTTGGGTGTATATTTTGATGAGTATTGGTTTGTAGGCCCAAGAGACTATTTTTACTCAAGTATGCGTCTCGTGAAACGAGACGTATAGATTTTCCGCAGGTTGACGGGTAGTCAACGGACACCCCGGATTTGGGGCGTCACAATAATTATTTACAAGTAACTAATCAATTTTCTAAAATCCACCTAAAATTTTTAAAAAAATTCATCAATCCATCATTTGTGCATATTAATTCACATATTTATTCCTAGAGTATGATTTTCAATTTATTTTTATTTTTGAAAACAAATTAAATAAGGGTTTATGATAAAGCACCCTACCTCATATGTACTAAAAACCAATCGTTAAAATTTCAATCCGACACCGTATGATTGTTCCTCACTTTTACTAGAATAAGTCTTCAAAGCGATTAAGGTTATTTTGTTTAGAAATTAGAAGTCCTAGCACAAGAGAGATCTTTGCTCTCTCCTTCACTGCCATTCAAGTCCTCTATATCTCTTTCTTTTCTTTCTATTTTGTTTTATTTTTATTCTATTTTAACCTCATACATTGGTCATCTACTAAATTCCTTTCTGGATTTTCTTTTCCCTTTTTTGAAATATTATCTCACATACACACATAATTTATTATATTTCTTTTTTTTAAGGTCTAAAGTAGTGATCACGACAACAATAATTACAATAATTTTTTTTGGAAAGTTTTTAACTTCCCTAATTAGCAACTGATTTTCTCCTATTCTTACCAATTACAAATCAACACGTGTCCCAAATTTTCCCCATTAACTTTTCAACCATTCTCATTTGATTAGGCTTCTATGATTTTGAAAATCCTAAGAGACCATCCCGAGGCTTCAATTTCACACCGTGAACAAGCGCTGTTTGATAGTTTGATCCTGCAAATTCATCCGATAAAAGGATGTTTCTTGGCTGAAATGGTCAATGGTGGGATCGAGATTTCATCCTCATCTCTACTTCACTCTTCAAACTTTTCTTCCTTGGCTCAAATATGGTCAATGGTGGATCAAGGTTCATGCTCTTCTCTACTTCACTCTTCAAACTTTTATATTCTTGCAAACATATATATCTGATATCGAAGTTTGAAGGCGGCGTAAAGGCGAGGGCGTTTTGTATTCATGAGGCGGCGTAAGTCTCGGGCTTTGAGGCGTAAACTTTTGAGCCTCGCAATGTAATTAATTAATATTTTAAAATATATATATAAAATAAAATAGCATAAATAAAAACATGAAAACAATTCATTAGAATTATTAAAAAAAAAACGTACTAGTTCACTACTTTCACAAAAAACCATAACAAAGTCATAAAATAGAAAATATATTCAACTATACTAATAGTTTCAAACTTTAACAAAAAGTCATAACCAAGTCATGAAATAAGAACTAGAGTAAATTGTTTCAATTTAAATTCTCCTCTCCAAGGGCATCATCATCCTCATCAGTATCAAAAAGTAGGAAATTTCCACTATCTGTATCCCATTTATGTCAATCTTCATCTTCATCAATTAGCGTCAATTGAACTCCTTCTCTTTGTCTTTGCCTCCACTTTATACCTATTATAAATTATTAATTAAATTATAAATATTATAAGTTTTTATTAAATTTAATCAAATTTATGACTTCAATTGTTAGTACTTACTGGTGCTTCATTATGTTTCCTTTTGTAGGAATGAAGAAATCATGTGATCCGATGATGCTTGAGTGCATTTGGGAGTCGGATGACACAACTCTAATAGCATCAGCTTGTTAGACCAACTCATCATCCTGGAAGCCAACAAAGATCAAAGGGAGGGGATCTTCTTTCTCCGCAATCCACTCATCATCGAATCAATCTCCTCTACCAAAATCGGATCAACATTTTGTTTCCTTTGTAGACTTCGTTCTCTCAATCTAGTGTTGTACCTTACATACACTAGAGCATTCAACCTTTGATGTTCAAATCTATTTCTTTTTTTTGTATGTATCTACAAATAAAATTTATGTGTTAAAATGAAATAAAGTTCTCTAACATTGAAATAAATATATGTATAAAAATTTACAAAAATAGAAGCAATTACCGATTCAAATGTGCTCCAATTTCTTTTACATCAGAAGCACTACAAGTAAGGCTAAGGACTCGAATAGCGAACTTTGCAACTGGTGTTGAACCCCAAGCGCATCCACCAACGCCCAGGACTTCTTAATGTTAATCAATGGCAATCGACTCCCAAATTCACCTTGCTTGGTCAAGCCAATGGCCCCGGATATCGACTTTTAAACATTCTTGATAATCCAACATTCCACTATCCATGCATTCAAATAATCCCTTACTCACCTCATCAACATTAGAACTTATCCCCATACCGCAATTGAGGATTAAGATAGTAACTTTCTTTGCGTGTAAGGTCGATGAAGTGTGGAGTCCATCTTCAAATCAATTTTTTCTCCAAATTGGGCCATATTTTCTCTCCACCCTTCTGATTAAATGCAATCTTCTCCTTAGCAGAATCCATCAGCTCATAAATATAACCCATGGCTGGTCTTTCCTCTTAATCAACCTCTCTCAAAACACTAACTAATGGAACAGTGGTCTTTATGCAAAAAGCAACATGAGGCCAAAAATTTGGATCAAACAACACTATACTTGAGCTTCACCTTCTACCTTTTTAGCCCATTTGCTTGAACACCATTTTTCTTATGAGAACATTGATATAAGAGCTTGCTTTTACTTATAAGGCTTTGGAGGTAAGTAAAGTAACAAGCCAGTGTAATTCTTTGGGCCGAAGAAGTTCATGATTTTTTTTTGTAAATGTTCTCATCGAAAGCTAGAACCCCGAGTATGCCCATATATGAACTTAGCTACGCACAAGCTCTAGCAGTGTAGTATCATGAACATTTACCTTTCAATATCCTCCAACATCAAATCAATACAATGTGCAGCACAAGGAGTCCACCCTGATCTTCCTTTTTCCATGAAAGCCTCATTCGGCATTCATAATTAGAGCATTATCGGTGACTTTACGACATTCTCCTCCCAATTTCTTCAACCACGTCATCAAGATATTTGAACATCAATTCCCCATTTTTTATTGTATCAGAAGCATCAATTGATTTCATAAACCAAGTGCCAACAGGATTATTCACCAAAAAATTGATAAGACACTATCTTTCCATCTGTCGACCATCGGCATAATTGAACATCCATATTGTTTCCAGCTCTTTTGATCTTCCATAATGATACTTAGGTCATTCACCTCTTCTTTAAGAATCCATGTCCTTAATTCGTGCATAGATGGAGGCTTAAACCCGGGCCCAAAATTTGCAATAGCATCCATCATAGGAATCCAATAAGGATCATTCACAGTGTTGAATGGGAGACCTTTTGAATACATAAACCTACCAATTTTCTACACACTTCCTTTCTTTCTTCTTATACATGAATTCAAGTACTTTGATGAGGTTGTGAAGTGGTAAATTTATCCATAGGTCCCTAGGAATGACGGTTCCCCCCACTCCCCTCCCACTCCACTAAGGGCTTGCAATTGTTTTGGACAAGGCACTCTCATGCATTGAAGTTGGACCCATACCAATTTCTTGGAGCAATTCATTTCTTTTTCGTTTTGATCCTTAAAATTGTGTCATCTTTGCATTCAATCTAACATCTTCACTAACTTTGGGGCATGGTTTCCTTCATGATGAGTTAGGCTAAGTGATGCTTAAGTCACATTCACCCCTCACAACGCATCTTTGATTGCAAATTTACATCTCAAATATTACTCCCGGAGCTTCAACATATTTCCACACAAAATCTTTTGTGAATTTTTGAATCGGAGGAACTCATTCTAAAAAAACACCAATAATAATATTCACATTTCTATACTAACAATATAATTGACTAAAAATAGCAAGACATAATTGAAAGAATTTAAAAATGAAATTGATTTAATTGGTTTAAATTTAAAAGCCAATATTTTTTTGGAGGAATTTAAAAATGGTCGAATTTAATTGGTTTAAATTTAAAAAATATTTTTAAGGGAGGAAATTAAGAATGAAA
Source organism: Tetrastigma voinierianum (assembly GCA_016808115.1). Classification (NCBI taxonomy): domain Eukaryota; kingdom Viridiplantae; phylum Streptophyta; class Magnoliopsida; order Vitales; family Vitaceae; genus Tetrastigma; species Tetrastigma voinierianum. Next base: position 8,051 of record JAEQBH010008429.1, on the reverse strand, counting down.
TTCAGAATTTAATTGATTTAAATTTTAAAAAACCAATATTTTTTTTAGAAGAGTGGCCGTTTGATTTTAAAAAAAACAAAAATTGATGCGAGAAAGCAGTACTTTAACTATTGGATATTGGATGATCCAATTGATTTAGTGGTAACAAAATTGATGAAACTCATTTTGTCAGTAGGCATTTCGGTCCAAGCTTCTCCCCTTTCACTTAAATAAAAAAAAAAATTAAAAATCAAAGAGGAGAGGGGTTGTTTTCGGGTGGAGAGATGAAGAGATATGGGATTCTCCCCTTTGACTTAAATAAAAAAAAAATTAAAAAGCAAAGAGGAGGGGCAGGGGTTGTTTTGGTGAGAGATGAAGAGAAAAAAAATTAAAAAGCAAAGAGGAGGAGCAGGGGTTGTTTCGAATTTGAGAGATGAAGAGAGATGGGAAAGGGAAAGAAAGGGCTCGGGGGAGATGGAGAGATGAAGAGATGGAGAGATGAAGAGAGGGAGAGATTGAAGAGAGATGGGATGAAGAGATGAAGAAGAGGAAAAGCATGACATACGGAGATGAAGCGAGAGGAGATGGCGAGATGATCGAGGCGATCGCCGCTTGAGGTAGGGTTCCAGTTTTCTCCCGAATCTCCCCAAAACAGTTTGCTTTTTCTTTTTTTTCCTTCGGTAGGAAAGTGATCGAGCAATTAGGTTTTTATTTTTCCTTTTTGAAGCGCCGTCTGCATCCTCTTCAAGGCGTGAAAGGCACGATCAAAGCGCGCCTCGAACACGCTTGACTGAAAAAACGTACGCCTATCATGTGTTTGGCTTTTTTTCAGACGCCTCGAGGCGTTTTCTGGCATACTCGCCTAAGGCGCGCGTCGGGGCGCGCTGGCGCTTTGCTCTTTGAAAACCTTGATCAATATACATATATATAAGAATCATATGGCTAGGATGGGAAAGGAATTTCCTTTTTCCTTGATTCGCTTTCCTACATTTTTTTTTTTTTAGAATGTCATTTTCCATCCCCATCAACCGCAAGCATTCACACTGCTAGCTCGATCACGCAGCAATAATCCTCATTAGTTAATTTCATTAAGACATATCGTGCTTTGTAACTATCTATGATTATAAAATGATGACTACGCATTGATGTACCCGTTGGGGCTTACATATGCATACATTTGTATAAACTAATTAAACGTTAGTGTATTCCTGGTTCAATCAGAGATCTATTACTTAACCTTGAAGTTCAGAAGAGACAAATATACAGTTTAAGCTAATTAAACATAATCCCTAAGCCAATAACTTGGTATCACGATAACAGAAAGTTTTCCATACATGGCCAAGGATAATTTCAGACTTGTTTCCAATACAGATGGTATGTATATATATGTTTTTAAAAGAAAAAGGTGCATCAAACACTCCCACGATGATTTTGTTTTATTTTTTGATAACTAAATCGCTTTGGTACGATGTAGTAGTGCTCGTAGTGGGGCTGAGCTTGGGACACTTCACTTCCCTATGCCCTTCCAATTTAAACATTAAATGTTATATCATATGAGTTAGACATGATAGACAAAACTGACAATGATTTACTGGTTAATTATATATTGGTTTAAAGACTATTGTTGATTAAGGCATATGGTATATATGGTTTCAGACTATCCTGTACGTGCTCAGAAAAGGATCTTGGGGACTAGCTAGACAAGCACAATTTTAGAAGCTAATTCTGGTTTGTTAACAAATTTGTGATTTGTTGTCAATTAGCTGTTTACTTTTATATCCACCTAATTGAGAATAAAGAGTAATTCTTGTTTTTATATCTTTAGTAATTTCCAGTTAGTCCTTCATAAGGTAAAAATGAAAAAGAAAACTGAGATCAAATCTTGTTTCACTTCAGCTGAAATGATCTCTTAGTTCTGTGTCGTTGAAAGCTTGTGCACATCTCTAATTCCATGGAAACCTAAAAAAGATATTCCAGTTTGTAGCAACCTAATGGCAAAAGTTGAAGATTTATTCAAACGCAATTAGCTTGTCATCTCTGATTTAGGTTCATGAACCCGTGACAAGGCCGTGTTTATCTTTTGTTCGATTGCCACAGTCATTAATCACATAGAGGGCAATAAAAGTTTCAGCATCAACCAAACTTTCCATGATCATAGGAACTTAATCCTTGCAAATAGTTTAAAACAAAATGAATAGTAGATCCCTTTAATGGGAACAAAAAGATGTTTGAAAGATGGGGACCCTCTTTATTTTTTTTTTTCTGACCACAGTCCAAGAAAGGAAGGAAGCCTCAAGCACATGTAGTTAGAAATAACGACACTCGATTTAGATAATTAATGATCCATACATCATAGGGGAACTTCATCAGTAGTAGGCATTTTGATCAGAATATAGAGGTGGGCCAAGTCGTTGCAAATCCACCGCCAACACAGTGGATAATCCTTGTCCTGCTGCTCTCTCAAATTCTGTAACAATCCAGCAGCCACAAGCCCACCCATTCCAGCCCCAAGAACACCTGGACCCACCACCCCATTTCCATTAGAGAAGCCACCTGGCTGGACTATTAGGATACTTATACCTGGTTGTGGGACCATTCCTCCTCCCGGCCAACACCAACCTCCTTAGTTATTATATATCCATATTTCCATTTTGGTTAACACTATTGTAGCCAGGCTGTTGCTGTTGCTGCTGCATGGGATTATGTATGATAAGCATGTATGTAACACCACTGGAAGCCCCAATCCATTGGTGTGCCGCTAGCTGCAGAAGTACTCATCGTATAATAACACCGTTTATTCAGTGGATTCTTCTTGATTCTGTTAGTTCATCTCTTCCATTCTGATGTATTATGTGATTTTGATTCATAACCAGCAGAGACTGGGTGGTGGTTTGAGAGGCATTAATGGCTTCAACATTGTTGTATGCTGGCACAGCAGTATCAGACTTGGGAGGCCAAGAGGGGACAGAGGCCAGGGCCAGTTCCTGGGACTCTGGTATTGGAGCTGGGGTTCAGGCTGTTTGCTGGAGGGGAGCAGCAGCGTCCACCTGGTGGGTGAAGTCAGCTCACACACCTGCTGCAACGATAAAATGATCAGACCCATGGGTTTCCATATGTCACAGCAGAAGGCCTTGGGGTTGCCACATAGTGGGAGGAACTCGAGCTCTGGTGTGTGATGATGCCCTAAGAGTGTGCAGTTTTGTGGTGGAGCTGTGTGCATGAGGTGTGATGGAAGTGGACATGGCAGATGCTGTGGAGACAGGCCGTGGGAATACAGGCACACACAGTGGAGGGGTAGGAGGTTCAGTCAGCGGTTTGGTCAGCTTGAGGTGTGAGCCAGGTGATCTCAGCATGTTGTAACAAAGCATGAGTGGAAGAATGATCACAGCAGGCTCTGCAGCTATGAGTAGTTCCTCCCTGGACTATCTCAGTCTTGCACCTAAGACACAGTACTCTGTCGTCTATAGCCACCATGAGGGCCAGTCTCGGTTCCAGTGGGTGATCATGGCTGAAATGGCTGGAAATCGGAGCTTAGGCCAGGCTTAGGCTTTTTTCCTCCTCAACATTCAGTTTCCCATCCCTTTTCCTCTTCTCTGATCACTAGATCTCTTCAGGCTAGTCCAGAAACCATAGAGCATTATTTGATCTAAACCTTATTGAACCTGATCAACTTTTAAACAATAAGAATGAAGTAGCAGATGTAAAACAAACTGTTATTTGAAGCTGCTTTCTGCAGTGAGTCTTGATTTCACACACTTCAACAAGGAAATGTTGCTCATTTGAGTTGTTTTCATAAAGAATTGAATTAATAAATTTCTTTGTCCAAGTATTATAAATCTTGTTGCCATTCTGAATTTCTCAGAAAAACCACCAAAAGCTGCTTGGAGGAGATGTAAGCTATAAACACATCAAAGATGTCTGTGTTCACCCCTATTCACCATAACTCCGTTTATCCTTTTTAATTCCCATCATTTTCTGCTGCCTCATATGCTCTTCACCCAAGACGACAGTACCAGTTGCCAACTATTTTACCCCCTTTTTTCTGTTTTACTTTGAGCAAACTTTACCTTTGGACTTTTCAACTGTGGATATGGGGGCTCTAACACAGCTAGTATCACCAAAAAATTTTAATATTTAAAAAAAAAATTATAAATAAATAATAAATGGAAAAAGAAAAGTATCTTGCGATTATTAAAATATTTGAGATTCCTTAAAAAAATAATTCCAGATTTTAATGTACGCTCTATATAAATAGTGAAGGGCACTTTAATGGAGGGTAGTCATGGTTGAGTTAAAGCGAACCGTGGTACAAATAAAAAAATCAATATTAAATTTTGTTGTTATTTATGAAAATAAAAAACTTAACCATTAATATGGTTAATCAAATCTTCGGTTAACTATTTGTTCGGTTAACCATATATTGATTTTTTAGTTAACCATAATTAAAAAATAAATTTATAATTCTATAATCATATATTAAAGTTCAAATTATAATAATTATTATAAATTCAATAAAAAAATGTAAAGAAAAAATATTACATTTATTAGAGCACACAAATCTCACTTGACACTTGTATTTTACTATTTATCCACAAACTAATATACAAGCTGTGGATTAGATTAAATAAGATTTTAAATCAGCCATGCTCTTCCTTCAATGAAAAAATCCAAAATAAATCTGACTTATATACTTTGGTTTAACTAAGTAACTATTATGAGCAGCAGAGTTTTATGGAGATGGCCAACAAGGGCATGGCCCAACTTATATTCTCAAGCTTGGCCTTGTAGATTTTAGCTGAATGGGGAGAGTAGGTTGGGATAAACAAGAATAAAAAGACAAATCATTATAATTATTAGTTAGAAACAAATCAGATGATGTCTTTCAAGCATCTTTTTGCCTTGAGTGTGGTTTTATTACCCACCATATAAAAATGTCATAATCCCATGCCTCATTGTAAATTTTGTGAGTCAGGCTGAGCATAATAATTATCCCAACAGTCCATTATCAATGACTACATGTGAGTACTCATTCATATGTACACTAACATATTGTATCTTGCATTATTTTCTTTGATGCAGATTCTGATCATCACTTTCAGGAGTGGAAGCTAGAGTGAATTTACTTAGGGGATTCTTCATATAGAAGCTTTCTTATTATACAACATAAAACCCGGAAAATTTTAAAATGGCAAGAATAGTAAAAAATTGTTGGAATTACTCTGCGGAAGGAGGAAACTGCAAAATCTATAGATCTTGGTTGTGATAAAACAGGACTCTGCGTTATGGATTCGTCTTTGATCTAGTAACCTTGAAAAGTTTGATCAAAATTAAGGAGCCAGTCAAAATTTTTACAATTTTAAGGTGGTGAGTGTCCGATGACTCCGAGGCAAAGTTACTACGAAATCTCGAAAGTCGAAAATAAGCAGGAAGCTAAGTTCGTTTAAAATAAATTGAACTAAAAAGAAATGAATCGTTTCAGGACATAAACGAACCCGGGACCGGAGTAGACAGCCAAGAATGATGTGCAGGCGTGAGCATCTTCAAGCTTAGAAGTTAGTGGTGGAATAAAGGAGGGCAAAATGGGAAAAAGCCCATTTCTTCTGCCCGGTCACTCACGCGAGGAGAGGAGGAGAGAGAGGTGTAGAGAGAGAGCTCTAGCTTATCTCTAGTCTCGGAGGCTCGGAGTGGTCATCCGCGTCGGGCCAAGATTTAAAGTGTGATACTAATCAAAGACAGCGTGGGGACAAAATCGAGAGAGTTTTAGTGGGAATCTGACGGATTAAGGCATGCCATGGGTTTGAGCTTCCGGGTCTTCGAAAGCTTAGATCTTCGCTCCAAAATTAGAGGAATCTTCTGATCGGGTTTATTTTCCATCTAAAAGTGTTTTTTGGTCTTGTAGTTGACCCCTAAGATTTGTTTGGATGGTACTCGAACACGAAAGGGAAAAAATATTGATTTTTTTTGTTTCTTCGCTATGATGTCCAGTTTAGGATTGTTTTAAAGTCGTTTGGGCTTGGTTGGGACGGGTTTTGTGTCATGTTATAAAAGTCGATTTACTTGTAGTGTCAATTGGGGCGGAGTTTGTCGTCGATTGAAGAGGTTGTTCAAAATGAGATTTAGATCAAAAAATTTACATATCTGAGAACTCAAAAGTACCTCGAGCACATTAAATAAATTCCACCAGCTACTACGTAAGTCACACTAATCATATACGATATCTAACTTTGACGCAGTATAACCGTCGGGAACACCACGTTAGCGTTCTTGAAACTCTGAAATCCTTTGAGTCTAGAATCCATCCATATACAGCTTAATGCAGATTTGAGCTCATATTATGTCAGAAATGATGAAATACAGTAGCCTCTATTTATTTAGGTGGTGGTGCAATCTTTGCTGATTTTCATCACTTTGTGGCTTTAACATAAGTCATACCGTTATGACTCCAAATTTGAATTGTTCTTAGACTCTGTGGAAAGCTCCTGAGTCTGAATCTGCCCATGCCTGGAATAGCATTTGGTGCCCACATAGTTTCAAAATTTTGATTGTAGCGCAAAATTGTACCAAATTGCTTAGTTGTGATGATGTCACATGATCTAATGCCTTGGGAATTAGTGTATGTTGTTTTGGTAATTATATGCATGTTATTATAATTATCATGAAGCTGAGGAAATGCATAGGTTGTGTATGATTATAATTTATTATGCTTGGTATAAACTAATTGTGTAGTTGTACAGTGTCACAATTAGACCTAGGATAAAGTAGATCGTACCCGATTAGATGACTTGTAGATGTCAATGTATGTGTTAAGTATATTATGGCATGGTGTATGATTTAAATAGGAATTTGTAATTCAATGATATAAATGTCCAATTGATGCATTGGTTAATATGCATGAGTAGGCATATGTGCACATAGCACTCATTATATATGTAGCATGGTATGAATAGGCAATGGCACATTTGCATTGCATCTCATATGCATGGGGACATCGCGTAAAACGGGTGGGTGTGCATGGTTGTTGTCATTCACCATTCTTGGTGAATGAATTGTAGTGAACCGATACATTAGGCGGCACGTCAATAGAGCTCCACGGTCTTCATAGTTTGTAAATCAACACTGTATATAATATGGTGTTGATGAGTGCTAGTCTGATCTGGGATAATGTCTCCTAAAGTGGAGTTTCGGAGATTATCCAGTCTTTTTGTTTTAAAGTGGTTTTGCAGTTGTCAAGGCTTTGTTTCGCGGTTTCAGAGATTATCCCAATGCTTTGTTTTAAAGCAATTTGAGAGAATGTCAATGTTTTATTTATAAAACAAAAGCTTTTATTTTGGATGAAGGACCATTGTTGAAATACCAACGAGTTTCTCACTCCTGAAGCGCCTGCATGTGTGAAGTGAGTTGGACTAAAATTTGAAAAATTGACAAAGGCTTTCGATCCATGGGTTATGTTGGTCGCATCATTCATGGCCAATTAGGTTTCATTCTAGGATGACATCTTACGGGAGTGTTTTATTTGTTACATGATAAATTGCACATACACTTGGTGGGAGTAGCCCTTGTAAGATTTTACTCTAATGGGCATTGTTCACCCTGTCGTGGGATCCCCTTTCAGGTACAAGGAATGTGCGGGAGACAGTACTCATAGGGACGATGTGAGGAAGCCGAGATTGTATTTGATTATATTTGTAAAACATGTATTAGAATGCTTAATTTTTGATATATGTTTTTCTTGTATAGAATGATATATTAATTTAAGCTTTCATGAACGTTTCCTATATTCATGTCTTATATGTTTGAGTATGGATATAAAAGTACCTAGGTCCTCTGTAGCCAACATTTTTACTGCATTATATGGAACCGGTAAAGATCGTTGTGTAATATTAGACCATGTTTATGCTATGTTAACACATATATTTATGGCACTAAGTAAACTGCAAATCTGAAGGAACTTCTGCCGATTTTTGTTAAATCTTGGGTCCCAAAAAAAGGGGACTCGATGGTGTAGTGTCGAGTGCCGGCGTCGATAGATCTTCATGCGGTTGGGTTGTCGCGAGCCCTCAAGATTTGGGGTG